>JAEQBA010000103.1:151949-281460 GCA_019434445.1 Phalangium opilio | reverse complement strand
TTTTTTAAACTGCCCGGTATTCGAAGAAGCACAAGTTTTCTGTTTTACTTGAGCTTCTACAACTCTTCAAAACAACAAATTCTAACCATTTTATTCATAAAAACTGGTGGTACACACTACACGTTAAACCGACGAGCCTATTTCTACCAAAATGGCTTCGGTACATGAGCCTGGGGAATCAGAGTTGGTTCAGTGTTAAAGCAGTTTGTTAAACCGAACTGAAATGAATTGGGTTGATAGCAGTCTGGGAAATAGCACACTTCCTCTGGTCCAAAAACCATTTGTTAATTGCTTGGACTAGTTTTTTAATCAAGAAGTGGGGGTTACTGGTTCTCAGGACCAGTTTATTAATTGGAAATCTATAGGAGAAGAAAGGCTGGGACCAGTCCGGAGACAGTTAATTATTTCGGGGACTAGGGGGGTCACTGTTCCCAAGGACTAGTTTAAAAAATATCCTTATTTCCAGACTGGTTGATAGTGAGTTAGTGAATTGTGACTCCCTATTTATGACATCTCATCTTGCCATCTATTGGATGTATCAGGGAGCACAAATCCATTTTGTGCTCACTGCTATGTCGCTAGAACGACGAATTAAAAAGCATTTTTCAACTTCTCCCTTTGCCATCGGTCCTTCAGGCTTCAGTATTGTTTTGTCCATGATCTTGCTGACGTTGGATTGGAGACTTAGTCACAGTAACGAGCCCATGTAAACAATAAAGATGGCCGCGAGCTACGGACGCTCAGGAGGTTTAAGCCTCGGTCTTTAGTGTATCGGGGATTCGGGGTCGAGTAACGGGAGTCTGAGCGTTTGCAAATCTTATTTAAATTTATATTTTATTATTATGTAACGATTTATATTACTGAACGAATTGTACCTTATACTGTAGCAGACCACCCTAAAAGTTAGGCCAGGTTTTTCCACTGTTGCTGATATTTAACTAGTTATGCCACCGCATGGATATTTTAAAATCCTTTCCTAACATTAGAATAAGGTACACACTTTGGCATTTTCGCGTATGAGCCTGAGGTTAGGAAAACATTATTGGCAACCTAGGCCATCGTCACCAAAGTAAACTAACAAAAACTCTTGGCAACAGAGCTGCCAGAATACAAAGTTTAAGGAAGACAAAATAGAAAATATTGCAAGTCCATTCTAAACAAAATTATATGTTCTTCTGGACTGGTACAGTTTTACTACCCTCATTATAGGAAAGGCCTATTAATAATATCTTAATGTTATTTTTATTGATGAGCTTAAGTTGTAAATTTTTTATTTGATACTTTCTAGTAACGTTAATTAAACCTTCAATACCTTGATTTAACTTTCATTTATAGTCCTTATTTAATTTAAGGATGATGTCAGTTTGTTAGTCTTGTTAATTCAATTCCCCGTTTCCCACAGAGAGGGTCTGAAATTTAAATCACTTGGCAGAGACTGGAGGTCTTCAACATACAGTGACAGACTCTCATTCTCAATGGCATTTAAAAAACTGTATAAATTTAAATTGAAATTCCAAATTATAATTAAATACTTTTTGTTTAATACGTTGATATTAACGTAATCAATCCTTGAATACTCTATTGGTACTATCTACACCATCTTTAAATTTATTACTTAAATAATATAATTTTTAAATATAATAATCAAATTAGCGACTTATAATTAGTTAACTCTAAATGAGTATGTTTCATTGATAAAAATTACATTTCTAAAAATTGTTAGGTAGATAGCACTTTCATGTTGCATGTAGAAATTTCATATTTCCGTGGATTAAGAGATGAATACGTTGATTCCGTTTGTCGTTGATTAAAATTACTTTCATTTTGATCATAAATTTCATTTTATATCTTTGAGTTGTTGATTTTATTTTTAAATTATCACTTACGTAACTGTTATTAGTTGATGAACCCAGCGAGAGCGGAAACTGCCAAAATGATTAGTTAATTTTGCAAAGAATCTGCAATTTAATTCTGCAAAAATCTACCTATTATTTTATGTCAGTTCCGTTAAGTGATCATTTAATTTTAAACTTGCCAAACAAATAGTGAGCAATGGTACCTCCGTCCCAAACTAGTTATAGTTTTAAAACGCTGACTCGAGTTTCATTTTGTTAATACTTTTAATTTTATTAGTAAATCAACCTCCCTAACTTTTAAGCAGACGAGTCTTAAAAAACGATATCATTGGTGAAATTAGAAAACTCTCTCTGCTTATCGCGCCTTCTGTCGGGGCGAACTTTAATTTCTTTTTTGATTAATATGATAATATTAATTGTAATGTTTATGTTCCCAAGTAGAAATCTAATCTTACCTAGGATTAAAAAGATATATAATAATTATAAATTCCAAAAAAAATTGCAAGCAACACAGCGCAAAAGGCAGTATGGCGCGCGTGCGAAGTCTGTCTGTCTCTCCTCCTCTAGCGCGATATAATATATATTCGACAGCATCCAGTGGAGCGCGTCGGGGAGGTGGGGGGTCCATATCTAAAGCCAGATAGCTCTCTCTCTCTCGTCTCCCACTAAAGCCATGCAGAAAGTGGCGGGCGTCGGGGAGGTGAGGGGGGTCCATATACCTCTCTCTTCTCTTGACTCTAACTTAACTGGCTTGATATAATAAGCCAGCGTAGCTTCGTGGTAGCGCGCGCGGGCGGGCGTCTTCACTGGCGTCTCGTATGGATCAGGACGTCGCAGGTTCGAGGCACGGCACCGATAGAAAAATAATTTCAATAGAAATTAAATACGTTACGCCACCTATGAGGTGTAACGTGAACTACGGGTGAATTTTGAGTTGAAAATTCGCGGGAAATTTTAAATTCGAAATATTCATTTATGTCAAAATTCATCAGGTCACAACATTTCCAGCCACAACATATCCAGCCAGCCGTCCAGCCAACAGAGGTCAGAACAAGACTTTCGCTGCTCTAAAGAGCGCAAAATAAAAACGGATTAATGTAAGAAGAACGTCGGAGCAAAGCTTAAGCCTCTGGCTCTGTCTTTACATACTTCATTGAGAATAATCGTCTGCATATTAGGAGAGTTCTCTAGCGTTCTAAGCACCGTTTGCAAATAAAAGTGAAAAAAATTCTCTTTTATGTTTAATATACGGAGAAAGCTCTTAGGGGCTAGTGTTATTTTGTAACAATGATCCTTGTTTATGGTAATAAAATGAACTAAAAATGTATTACTAAACCGGAGATCTAGTCGCGTTTCAGCCATGCACAAAAATAAACAAAAAAAGAATCAAATGAACGGTGGAATATATACAGCAAAAGTTTCAGTGAATGCCGCTAAAAACGGTTAAGATATTTACTTAACTGTTTGTACTTTCTACCTCCAGTCTTTGTGGTACATGTACAGCCTGTAAAAAAAGTCTTTGCGCGTTGCAGTTTTTGCACATATTTTACTATATTTCAAAGACTATAAAAGCTAGCACTTTGAAATATGGGTTTGCATTCCTCTTTCATATTTTTTCCTTTTCACAGTTGTCCTTTGCATACTTATACCGGAAACTGGAAATGTTTTTTTTTTAAATATTCGATACTGGTGGTTATAAATGCGATTTTCGGATTCCTTGGGGTCGATTTATATTCGAAAGGTTTTCACAAAATTCAATTCGGATGAATAGGTCACGAGTAATCAGCCTTTATTGAAAAAATAAATTACCGATTGAAATTTCGGGATAACAAAAATTAGCTTTCAGTCGGTAATTTTTGGTAATTTATATTTTCCAGCGAGTTGCACCTGGTGAGTCATTTTGGATGTAATCACAAAAATAATTGATCATTTAAGTGTAAAATGAACTGTTAATGCGTACTGAAAATGTTGAGTAAATTACCTTTGTATAATTACTGGATGATATGAAACGGTATTTTCATTATGAACGGGGTATTTTTGGTAAATTACCGTTAATTTACGGACGGTAAATTACCGACACACATCTCGGCCATTTGCTACCCGCGAAAACCAACTTAAGAAATCCGAAATCAATGCTGATTTCGATTTCGAAATCCCATAAAAAATCCGGGATCAGCAACGAAACCCCATAAAAAATCCGAGATCAGCAACGAAATCACAAAATCAGTAAAGATATCGCGAAATCTATTACCAAATTCACAATATCCAAAATCCAATAAAATAACGGGAAAAATCCCAAGATCGGAGGAAATCAAGGGAAATGTCCCAAAATTCGTCAAAATCACGGGAAAAATCGCAAAATTTGACTAAAACAGTTGGATTTTATTCTGAGAGAGCGGTAGCTCTCTTAGATAAGACTTCATACTGCTCTTAATGTATAAGGAGGGTTTTTTGTTTGGATGTAGTTTTTTTCTATTGTATTAACTGTTTTGAAATAATTCCACAGAACTAGAATTCGGGCCCTTGAGTGGTTAAAATTTCAAAGAGATCCATAAATTAGTTTATTTTATAAAAAATAAAGTTGCTAAGGGTGGTTTTCATTTTCATAAAATTAATCACACCTTTTGATGAAAAACCGGAATTTTTCCCATAGAAATAACATGGGAAATTTTTCGAAAAAAACAAATCGGTTACTCGTGATTTATAAAACTATACGTTGGTTAGTTTTGGGAATGGTCTTAAATTAAACTTTAAACTATAATCTAGGATCACTTTTCTTGTTATTAAGAAAAATTTATTTTAAGTATGTTTAATTTTAAATTTTAAAAACTACCCCAATCTGCGATATTTTAGCATGGATACACTGTTTTATTAGTAAATATCAGCGCGACCAATATTGGCCTTTTTTACGTATAGTTGCGTCATAATAATCCGATTTTTTTTCTTAATGCCTTTTGGTTGAAATGACCTATCGATAGTGTGATAAGACTGCTTTAATATTGCCGCCGTGACAAATTACCCCGTTTGTGGCCGCCATTTTTTTAAGGGAAAAAAATTTGAGAGTGGGTCCTTTTTCGTTGTCATTTTCATATTTTTTGAGGATTTGCTCATGGATGGATTTTAAATATAATAGAAAGTAGGTTTCAAGCTTTAATATAAGCCCAATTTCATAATTTTCCACCTTTTTATTGTTAAACAATCTATTTGTAAACTTGTCACTTTTTTTAAGGCGGTGAAATTGAGCTAAGCCTTGGCTTACCGTTAATTTTTGCCGTTTAAAAAATGTTTACCTCTCGTTGCCCGTTACTTCGCCTTCTCGTATCGTCGTACTTTTAAAGTTTAGACTTTGAAAGTAGTGCTTTGTTTTCTTAAATATTACTTAGTTGTATAAAATTTTAATTGCGTAAACGAATTCAATGGGACGCGCCTTGCATTTGAATTTCGTTCCCTCGAAACTACCCCCCCCCCGAAGAATGTTTCTTTATCGCCGTCTTTTGGTCGCTTCAGCTCCGAAAACTGCTGTAGTGAGAAATGTTATTTACTAAAAATGTATGCGCTCAGTGTGTTTTTGTGTTTGCATTTTAATGCTTCTAATCGTGGTGCGCGTTGAGGTTTACGAATCCAACGTGTGTTGCGAAATGAAAATCAAGTGTGGATACTATATGATCTATGCTTTTAAAGGGTATGAGATGCTTCGTTTGAAAAACCTCTGATTTATATAGCAAAAGATAGAATTCATTACTGTGAATTCAAAAATATCAAGCTTTTAATTCTCCGATTTCTAGTTATTTGGCAATATGCATTTGAAAATGCTTCATATGAAATTATTTAAAATCCACTTTTTAAAAGTTTTTAAGAAAGGCTACATTGTTTTCTTGTTTTTGACGTCACACACGCGAGATGGTGCCACTCTCTCCGCTATCAAAGCATAGACAGAGCACGAGACGGGTATAGCTCGCGCTCGCGCTCGGGTGTATAGGTCTCCCCGAGTTATGTCATAAACCAACCGAACAAGCTGACAAGACAAAATAATTTATATATCGAAGCTGAGTTTTCGTGATTTTCCAATGGATTTTAAAAATAGAAACTTTGGTTCAATTATATTAAAAACTTTATATTTTGAAAGTAGAGACTTGAAAGTGTAATATAATACCACTTTCGTGCTAAAATATGATATGAAATTGTAGATTCCCATACCCTTTAAAGGAATTTGACGGCGACATGCAGTCAAGCAAAACGGTATTAGGCCTTGCCAAAACTTGACTGAGCTTAGTGAGCTAGTGCGCCTTCGTCAGATTATCACAAATCAATGATATAATAAATTCATCCTCGGATATCCTGTGACGAGGAGATGGTTTTAAAGTTACTAACACTCGATTTTGGAGGTAGATACTGTCTTGTGACAGTTGAAGTAACAATTTAATCTTATAAACTGACTAACATCATGAGCCCATATCGTAAATTAACCGATGTTGATATTAAAGCTTAATTGAAATACTGATACTGATTTTTTTAACTCAATGAATCTTTAACATCAACAATTATCTACTGAAAGAGATAACTACTTATATTCCATTCAAATTTCTCGCAACATTTGAAATTAACTAATAGAAATGTGCAAATCAAGTTCAAACCGATTAATTGGGAAAATTGCTATATTGGTCACCGTTACCGATCACAGATAGATTTGCGTCCTTCAGTAGCATAGGCGTAGAGTTCTATAGGCCCGTGGGGCCCGAGCCCCCCCAAAAATTTTAGAAGTGGCCACGGGCCCCTCCAAAAATTTGTCATCCATAATACCGAAATCATGAAGATAGTGACCTCATAAAAATAATTTTTGCGTTTCACTGACTGCAAAAAAATCATTAAAACCACTACAGAGCAGTGTTTTCCGAACAGAATAGTTTTATTTTTTTCTGTAAAATGTAAACAAGACGACCCAAGACCTGGGCCATAATAGTAGCCACATCGTTATCTACTTAATTATTCTTACGTCAATAAATTCACTTTTGTAATAATTGAAATAGTGCGACATAAACAGAGAATTTGAAATTTACTTCTGTTATATTTGTAATAGTGCGAGATAAACAGAAAACTTGAAATTTACTTATGTTATAATTGTAATAACCCGGTTCCGAGAAGCTTTTGCTTTTAAAATTCCCCACGATTTCTTTGAATGTTGAAATAGAGGAGTGGGATTGAAAGCGTGAAATTCTTGTCGACGGGTGATAGGAATTTTAAAGGGAGATTTAACCTTCCATTTTAAGGCTATATCATAATCCTCTCTCTCGCTTGAAACATAGAGCAAATGTGAACCAAACAATGCTTAACCTTACTAGTTAAATTTAATGCAATGCTTAATCATCTCATATTAACTCTTACTTCAATGACGAACGAAATATATCACCTCACCACAATCCTATCCCATCAGCTCCATTGACTCTCCGTTCAATTAGGAAAGAAAAATTTTATACTACCGTTCAATTAGGAAAGAAAAATTTATACTACCAAAGGCAGTACTGAGATACTCCTACAATGCCACCGCCAACAGCGCAGGTCATACTAATGTCCACATCGTAGATGTATATCATACGATGTGGCTAAAAAGTGTAGTTTCTAAGAGATTTTTTTTCCATTTCGTTGAAAAAGTGAATTGGCCGGTCTAGGCAGCAGCGGCTGGCAGCCCATCCTAACCAGATTGGCTGGTTTTCATGGTTTTCACGTCAAATAAATTTAGATACTACAACAATTTCGTTGACCGTTGACACAAATAATGGAAGGAATGAGGGATGGGATTGAAAAGTGCAACTGGTCTTCTGAAAATAACGCGTTTTTAGCATGCTCTTGTCTAGTATAGTCTGAAGCCGATTAGGCTTTAGACATGAAGTACGTAACATGTGCCATTGTGCCTGGAGGAGCTACACGATGTTCTCCAAGCTCCTGGGAAAAAAACCTCCCTTATGCGGAGGAATATATTTCGGTAGGGCGGCTCCTTCGGATCCTTGCGATCCTTCCGCTTTAAGAACCGATTTACCAGGTACATAAATTAGGGAACTACTATAAAGACTGAATATTCTTTAGTTAAAACTATACACAATACCAAAGATTATTTGGGAGTAAGGCACGAAGATTTTATCAATCTGGGTAGCTTTTGCTTAGACTATTTAAGGCGCCGTGAATCTGTTTTTTTACGAGGATTTTTTTCTGTTCTCGCGGCTACGTCGAGCCCAGCCGCTGGAGGCTCGGGAATCGGGATACCGCCGATACCTAGCCGAGGCTTAGTTAGTTTTCGAGTCTACTATTATTCGCAGAGCTATTTTTCTGTTGAAATTAAATAAATCCCTATAATATTTAGTTGAAGACTTATTAAATGACTGGAAAATTTTCGAAACTTGAGCTTTAAAACGTTGAATATAATATAACGACTAACGAACGATACCGCAAATTTGCCTTTCAAGCTTCCCGGTTATGTCGCCGGCGAGGTCGAGTCGAGGTCCCATGCAAGAAAATAGTAATAGCCGTCGCCGATTGGTCTGGCATTAAAGAGGCTATCTACGGTTAGGGGACTTATGATTGGTTAAAAGCTTTTTTGTTCGTCTGTTTAGTTTTTACTTCGGGAATGTCATGAAATATATGGCAAAAGCAATTTAAAATTGGGACTTACGTACTTTATGTGTGAAGCATAATCCGCTTTTGGAATAGTGCGACGAATGTAAGGCCAGGGATACTAGTTGCTTTAAGAGGAATTCGAAGGGAGACGGAAATTGCAACAGAGTTATCTGCGTGTCATGCGCAGTACAATCTACCGGACTTCTAGATTTTAGTGCAAATCAAAGCCGAATCAAGGATAATGGCGGGAGGATGCGAAATCTGAGAGAAATAGGCTCGCTGTGGAACGGCTTAGGTCCGGTGGAACGCAGTAAATGGGGGAAATACTCGGAATAGGAATTCAATTTGTCCTTGATAGGGAAAAACAAGACGGCGCGCATTATATATCACTGTTAAAAAACCCTCTGCCGCAGTCTCGTCTGAACGTACGTGAAAGGCTCGGGTTGATAATCCCTCTTTAAACATCTAGTATCCCTGGTAAGGCGCGGCGCTGGTAAAACTCCATAGAGTTGATAAACAATTTTCAAAATGTTTTTCGAGGCACAAGTATAAATTAGTCTTATGGGTTAAGTCGCTCTCATGGTTTTCTAAGTTGGTGATTTTCCCGAGTTTTGAAAGTGGTCTCGAAATTTTTGTAAGGATTTTTACATTCGCATTGTAATGCGCAAATAAGAATAAATTTATTTTAAAACGGCCTAGATTATCTTTAGAGGAAAAGATAGTACATGGATATACTTAATAAATATACTATATAATGTAGTATATATAAATTTAGAACTTAATTTTCGTTAGGAATTTATTTACATCAGATGTATGCATCATGCATGATGCTATCTATGTATTGGTCCAGGCCGGTTGGGCCGGGCCCCACCAAACATTTTCGAAACTCTACGCCTATGTTCAGTAGTGTTTACTATGCTTGTGAAATGGTAAGCGAAATCTGTGATTAAAATGGACATGGGCAAAACGTGCTTTATTCATATGAACTCGATTAGCGAATATCTAAATTTGACTAAAATTAACAAAATATTCTCTTCATGATTAAAAATCTTGTTTGAAGCAGCAAGCCATCTAATCCTTATTTACCTTCTTTTGAAAAAAAAATTAGGTTGATACCTCTTTCAGTAGATGATTGATTGATAATTTCAGTTTCATTGAGTTAAAAAAAAAATTGGTTCCACCATTGGTTAATTTGCAATATTGACCAATCGACAATCACAAATTTCATCAATTAAATTTCAAAAAATCGGTTCAAAACCTTATTAGTTTTGATTTGAGTTACATTCTAATATTAAACATATGTACTAGTTAATTCCTCATAGGTAATTAATTTATTGCCTTAGTGAATTTCAAAGACAAAATCCATATTTAAATGTAAATTGTGTGCATTATTTCTCAATTAATAAAAGATATCCACCTATTTTTCATTCAAATTTAATTTCTCAATTAATTTTAATTATTAATTATTATTCAAATTAAGAGGTTTCTTAATTTTACAAAATTATTACAATCTAACATGCAAAAATCCAAGGCTTAAAATCATTTATCTTGTATATAAACTCTCGCGAAAAAAATGACCAATAAACAGTAAGTAAAATTACGTAATGAAAGAGGAAGTGACGTACATTATTATTAAAGTTTTTGATGCGTGCGATCGCATGCATTTTTTGCTCCGTGAAATCCCGCTTTCTGTTTAAGCCTCGGCCTAAAGTATAAACTGATAAGATTAAGCTGAAATGTCGCAAAAAAATCTAAAATCGAACGCTGGTTCTAAACAAGTGCTCCGAATGCAACAAATTAATAAATGGTAAGCAGTCAATTCCATGTAAAGCGTGTCATAACTTAACGCATGCTGATTGTACTGGTGCGGTGACTACTGAGGAATTAGATATCCTGTTTAACGGGTCAGTAAGTAACTTTAAATGTAAAAAATGTATACTAAACCAAACCGAGGATTCGCTTGTGTTCAAGCCAACGAAGGTAACCGTAGGAGGGCCTGATTATATCCTAAACAATGACAAGCTAACTGCTGAATTAACTGATATCCTAAAGGAATTTTTTAAAACCGAGAGTCTAGTGCGGGAAAAAGATAGCTCTTTTGATAAGATACTCCTCACCCTAACAACGCTGGGGAAAAATATCCATGACCTACAGAATGAGGTCAGATACCTAACTGCCGAAGTAAATTCAGTCAAAGAACAAAACTTAGAAATTTTGGAAAATAAGAATCCTGTCACAGTAAATAATGACAATGGTCATGGCGACGAAAGAGATATTTTAGCTCCTTTAATTCCAAAACATGCAAGCTACAGACCCCACCCCATAACCACGTTAACAGCTAGTGAAAATACCTTTACTAAAAAATCATACACCGATCTTTACAAGAACACCAAGATGGGTGCCACGATTTCGCATCTGCCTCAGACGTCTAGTATGAGTGGTCATACAAATCACAGAAAACAACCCACTAGGCCTAAAAACAAGCAATTGGCGGAAAAATCAAATGCCGTCACACCTTTCAAAATAATGGCGATAGCTAATTCTGAAACTTATTACATTGGAAATTGTTCCAAGGATGTTACAGAAGCTTCATTATCTACATTCTTATAAGCGAAGGGTATTGAAATAAATGGAGTTAGACTATCGGCCAAGAACCAAGATATACAGAGAAATTTCATATTACAAACGAACACACCAACAGAAATCATCTTATCCAACGAACTTTGTCCAACGGGCATATCGTGCGCCATAGTAAGTAAACCATGATCAAATAATTCTAAAGTCTGGGCTTCTAGTGAAAATGATGATGGGTTGCCCTCAGCACAACCAGACTCAACCTTTGTAATTTCAAACTTCACAGCAGAAACGACTACTATGGAGGTCAGTGAGCATCTAGAACAATTGGGAATCGAGGTAAAAAACATCACACCCGACAAGGAAACTAAATGGAGTAAATCCTATTAAATACAATGCTCACGTTGTGATGATACCAAAGTTTTAACCAAAACCAAATGGCCTCTAGGAATACTAGTACGTAGACACAAATTGCCATTAGCTGATATACACATCTCCCTAAACCAATCAGCCGGATGACCGCCTCCTGTACAAAGTCAAATTCCCATTAAAAACAATAAAATGATAATTGGACACTTAAACATTCAGGCAATCAATAAAAAATGGAGGACTTGTATCTAACCCTAACAGAACACAATATTAAAATTTTGGGAGTGTCAGAAACCTGGATGAATATAGAGGCCGCTGACTTAATATATTAGATTAATGGCTACAACCTAATAAGAAGTGACAGAGTTGGTAGAGCAGTAGGAATTTGCGCATATATAGCAGACCAATATGATGTCGAGGTAATCAAAACACAGTGCGACCCTATTCCAGGCTCCTCCTTAGAAAAATTATCGCTACTCATTAAGGAACGTTATGCCCCGAAACTGATAATTGGGATTGTATATCTTCCCCCTGCTATGAACTATGAAGCCACCATCAAAGATCTAAGACAACAGATAGACGAATTAACACGAACAAACAACTGTGAAATGATTATAATGGGTGTTACCAACTGTGATACCAATAAGACTAAGCGCGAGCCAAAGACAAGACTGCTTTTAACAACATTATGTGAGTTTAAACAAATGGTTGATAAACCAACCAGAATAACCGCATCCACTGAATCCCTCATAGACCATATATATACTAATTTCCCAGACAGAATCGTAGATACTAAAGTGGTTCCAATCAGTTACTCGGACCATGATATGACGCTAGCCACACGTAAACGTAAATGCCCAAAAATTGTTAAAGAAAGTGTTGAGGTTAGACTATATAACCAAATGAATCCTATAAACTTTATAGCTGACATTAAGAATGATCTAAAGAACTGTGTAGTCCCTTATCACCCAAACACACTAACTGATGCCTTTAAAAACATTATGATATCCAACCTTGATAAACACGCCCCTAAAAAGAAGAAATTTGTCTCCGTTATTAATGCCCCCTGGATTAACAGTACGATTAAAAGATCAATTCATCTTAGAACTATCTATAAAACGAAATCTAAAAACCCTAAAAATGGTAACACCTATAAATCCCTATATTCGAGGCAGAGAAACATGGTAAATAAGGACATTAGAGAATCGAAAAAAAACCTACTTTAAAAACCATATAATGAAATTGTCTGGAACGATTGGCAACAATTCACAAGCTACATGGAAAGTACTTGTGCCATACATAAAAGGGAAAAAAGTATAAACATAAAGGAAATCACAAGTAATAACATTAATTATTCACAAGATATAGTCCAGTGCAATTAGACGAAAAATGGCATTGACCTAGAACAAATTAGGGACAAGCAAATCGCGACGGAAATGCACAGTACTAGTGGTTCTTCTTAAGGGAAATTTTTTTCCGGACTTCCGGTTGGGGGAAGGCACTTAAAAATGGCCACCATTTTGAAATTTTCGGTTTTTCGGGTTTAACGCCGAACTCGTTGCTCATATCAAAAAATGTGTTCCAACATTGGAATATATAAAACATTGGAGAATATAAAACTCTATCTAATGGTATATGAATTGATGTCCTACGAATACCCATTCGAAAGATAGACCGATTTTTGTGATACGCCATTTTGAATTTTCGATGTTGTCTGCAAATCTTCTTTTGAAATTTGGAAAAAAACATGCGACATATATGGGAAAAGAAATGTTACTCTTTATTTTATCTATATTTCATCAAAAATATCATTTTCATCTTCGAACAAGTCTTTATAAGTATTTAAACAAGAAACCCCATTGCACTCCCCGCACATCGCAGAGCATTTCAAGGTGAATTTTCGACACGAACATTCTTTGCCACAGTTTGTGGCTTTACAACCGCAAAAAGTTAGTTTTAATATATGCATTCTTTGGGATTTAGTGTATTACCCAACCATTCTTGCGTTTGAAGGTATACTCTTAAAATGTGTTGCTGAGCAGCTGATGTCGTCGGAGGTAGGGAAGCCAGTTCGAAGTTAGACTTCAATATTTGTTTGGCAACTACCTTGTTATATTGCAAGTATCTTTGCTTGTTAAGTGTCTTGGTCTTCGGTGCCGCCCCATACAATTTTAGAAAAAGGTCTTCGCCAATTTGCTTCAGATCTTCCATATTTGCATTTTTATCATTGAAAGCCAAGCATCGTTCAACTAGATCAGAATTACTTTTAAGTAGTTTTAAAATTGGCAGTTTTCCTTTCTAATAAATTGCCGAAGTAGTATCGCAACCAGAGAATGCGTGAAGAAACGGAAATATTTCGGCTAGTCCTCCAAGTTTGCAACGTAGCTCATATATGTCGGTGACTCTATCAGCTTTGGAATTTTTTCCTGGTCGTATCACGAAAAAATGGTTCTCTGTTGCATGGTATACCAGAAGTACCATTATGTCAGTATCATCTGCCACCACAAAAACCAAGTTTCACGAGTCTTGCATTTTAGTGATGTTGACACTATGATCGTGTCTGCATCAGACTTGGCTTGAACCACGGATATCTTTGCTGAAATCATCTTTCGAGATAAGTTTGCAATAAAGGATTTCTTGTTCTGAATATTGGCTAAGAAGTCCGATTGATTAACAGTGTTAATCATATCATCTTGAATTATGACTACTGGTGATTTCTTGGTTTCTCTTCTTGTTTGTTCTTGACATTTTGTACTAAGATTTTTTTCTTCATAACCGTCAAAAACCACTGTGCTATTTTCTCCGTAGTGGTATGTCACGTATCTAACATACTGACTGTACATTTCGCCATAAGTTGAGGGTCTTTGCCAAACAGCTTTATGCAGTAGGTGTCCACCGTCTACAACGTAGCAGATTTGTTCACCATTTGGAAGCGATAAACTAGATTTTTCAATTTTGTCAACTTCCTTTAAGAGGTTTGATTTTATCGTTTTTCTTAAGAAGCCATCTACAAAAAGGGATGGTGGGTAAGATGCTAGTTCGAATTTAGAGAGCTGCAAAATGAAAATATTAACCTACAACTCCTTCCAACTCCAAGGCGATACACAACAATGACTCCATTTCCTCCCAATGCCATAATCAAAAGTTTCAACTCCGCAGAACTCCGCCATGCGAAATGTAAAACTCCTCCCAACTCCTTCCATGAAAATTAAAATTTCTTAAACTCCTCCCAACTCCACCCATGAAAATTAAAATTTCTTAAACTCCTTCCAACTCCACCCATGAAAATTAAAATTTCTTAAACTCCTCCCAACTCCACCCATGAAAATTAAAATTTCTTAAACTCCTCCCAACTCCACCCATGAAAATTAAAATTTCTTAAACTCCTTCCAACTCCTTCCATGAAAATTAAAATTTATTAAACTCCTCCCAACTCCTCCCATGAAAAATAAAATTTATTAAACTCCTCCCAACTCCTTCAAACTTCGTGCATTAAAACCTTTCTAGTTTCTAGTCTTTGGAAGATTTCTTTACTCTTTAGAATTGGAAAAATAGAAAGTTCAAGTAAAACGTGTAGCTCATTAGTTTTCTTTCAAACTTGGCCTGAGATTGATATCACGAGTGCTTATAAATTATGATTTTCAAATAAGGAATAATATTTACTCATAAAATTCTTCTAGACATAAAACTTTAGATTTGGGGGAAAAAGGCGCTACGCGTTGTCTTTAAGTCATATTTTACGCTTAGTTTCGTAAATTAGCTATTTAATTAAAATCGGACTGATTCGCTTCGCAAATGCTATTTTAAAGGACAAGTCCACAAACTTCACGAATCAAGAAATACTAACACTAGAGTTCATTCTGTTATAAGTTGTGCCTGCTAATATGCCTACTGCTTTACTTTAATATGCCTCAAAGCTAGAAAGGAGACTCTTGTCAATGGGTTTAAGAGAAAAGGAAAGGGCCCGCGGCCCCATTGTGTGAGAGACTCACTGAAGGGGCGTGTCACGTGGGGTTAAGGGTGAACAAAGAATTTCGTACGAAGCTTCAAAAGACAAATAACGCTAAGGTCCGCTTTTAAATTGGAGCCCTGCCACTTGGCAGACTTAAGTTTTCCAACTCCGTAGATTTCCATGTTTTAAGATAATTTTCCATTGCCTCCCAACTCCGCAATTATAAATATCATTATTCCCAGTGCCTCCCAACTCCGCACACGAAAACTTCCACTGCCACCCAACTCCAATTTTATCTCAGAAAAACATTTCCAACTCCTGGAGTTCCCATCGCTTAAACGCGGAACCCAGCGGGTTTCGGAGTTCTTCCACGGAGTTGCAGCTCTCTATTCGAATTCAAAGCAATGTTCGAGATCATCTTGGGATTTACTGGTACACAAAATCCGGTCAAACAGTTGTAGAGGATTTATCGGTACTAGATTGTAACGGTTCCCCCTCGGAAAAAGAACTATCGGCCGGTCGTTGGAGGGGTTCGCGTTACAAGTCCCTTATGTACAATAGCGAGGGGAGTTTTGTAGGCCTAACTCAAAACCGTCACTATCGTCCCGTAAGGGAATTTAATCCAAAGGAAAATAAACATACCTTGTGTTGCTCTTTGAATACGTTTTATTAATCCGTTGTATTTTTAACTTTCAAAAATGTTTGACAAGATCAAAATTTGGAATCGCGACAATTCACGAACTACGATAATTGTTCTTTTCTTTCCGTAAAACCCGTTCTCTTGACCGACTACTGACCGTGCCTGGTCAAGGGAGAAACAAAAAGCGAACTGACTGTTCGGGAAACAAAAACGAACTGACTTTTTGAAAGCAAACCGGCGTTCCTTTTCGCCTCGGTTTGTGTTTAGAACAGGGGTTAACGATAAGAAAGGGAGGAGGAGCTTAGATGGCGACGGGCTGAACATAGTCCCAAAAGTGGACGAGAATGTTCAGCCCTCCGTCATCGTCTGCAACGGCTTCAGGGATGAGGCCGCTGCATGCACCCCCTCGAAAAGAGAAGAAGATGTAGAAGAACGTGGAAAGAAAATACAAGGGAGGAAAGTTTAAAGGGGAAACAAGGAAAAGAAAAAGGGACATGTCATAATGTTAATCTCAAAGGTCAATCGGGGTGAATCGTCGTTTTCATTTGGCCATGACGCCGATCTCGAAGGATGAATTTTCTTGGGCAAAGTGAGGAGAAGTGGCGCCCGACCGCGTGGCAAGCTTTACACTCATAGGCCGTGCTTGGACGGGATACCCGTCCGGGTGAATGGGGTATAGTCGGATAGATATACTGTTCGGTATCCCATCCCACGCAACGGGAAAAAGGTCCCTGTCTCGCGGAGGTTCCTGAAGGTATGGGAGATCCTCGAGGAATAATTTGTCGTATTCGTCAAATCGGTAAAGCCGGTCCTGGGGGATCGGAAGGGGGCCATAATCGAAATTCTTTTGACCCGGGTGGAAAAGGGTTCGACTCTCTTGGTCCGGCTGCCTCGATGGGGTCCGGAAATGGAATTGGTTCGGGTTCGGGTTCGAGTGGTGGGGTACGCTGGAAGTCGGCGATTGGTGGGTCCGGCAGTGGGACGGTGTCGAGAAGAGGGGCTGGCTGCGGGGTGACGAGACCTTGGGCGGCAACCTGGGGAATCGTTCCGGCGGGAACCTGATAAAAGTTTTCGGCATCCTGGGGAATCGTTTCCGTGAGCGATGTCGGATCCATGCGAGGAGCTGCTGGCCATGGGGCGACAGCCGAAGGTGGGCGAGTTGTCGGTAGGTGGTGTGGGAAATTTAGGGCTATTTCTAACATTATTTCGTCCAGGGACCTCGGTGGAGCTGCTTCGGCAGTGGTTACGTGAGAATGTTCCGCCCCGTTCGAGACTGACGGCACCAGCATGGGTTCCCGATGAGGTCGTTGGCGCGGCATGTCTGAGCCCGCTACCCTTGGGCAAACGGAGTCGTTTGGAGGGTCATCTCCAAGATCCTCGTTCTCTTCTGTTATGACCAGTACGTTCTTGAGCCAGTGTCGCGATCCTTTGAGGACGAAATTGCGCATCGCGGGTGGGCTCTTCTTCTCTGGAGAGTGGTCCAAAGCAGTGGGCTACGGGGAACGACACAATAGGGTGTTCCCGTGGGGACGGACTCAAGAGATGGTCTTCCGGATCTATTGTGGTCATCCTCCCGCGCTATTGCCGGGGGGCCAGTCTCCAATATAGAGGAGGTGTAGCCATATAAAAGGAAGAGAATTAGAAGAGTCCCATAGGGATATAGGAAGGGTTCCCTTTGGGATCGAGCGTGACGAATCGCAATGGTAGGAACACGTCGTTCTGGTTAAACGGCTGTTGGCGCCAAACGTCTCGGGTGAGCTAGTCTAACTCTTTCCCAAGGTGGTTTGTCAATGGGCTTTCGCTTGAAATAGAAGTCTATAGGGTCTAAGTCCCTAATGTTGTTAGTGCGTAGGGACTGAGAAACCTCATTTGTTGAGCGTAGCATGCGACTCTTTCTTCCCGGTGGATAATAGTATAACATCCAGGTCTACTTTGCCTGGCTGTACTGTGTGTCTATAACACATTTCTCGAACCCATCCCGACTTGAATGGTTTCTCATAGTTCGTGGTGAACTGTTCTGCAATAGCCGGAGTTTCGGGAGAGTGAATATCTTCTCCAGTATTTGTGGACTCTGAAAGTTCATCCATGGAAACTAAAGGGTTTAGGCTCGCAGCTGCTGGCGACGTCGAAATTGCTTCGTTTGTCGGTCGAGGGGGTTTGCCTTCGGGACTAGTTGATATGGTATGAACTTTCGGCGTCTTTTTCACGGGCTTTGTGGACGAGCTTGTCGTCGTCGTAGCTCTCATTCGCTTTCTTCTTCGTTGTCTGTCTTCCGTCCTGTCTATCTCTTCCGAGGATGAACTTAGTTGCTCTCGACGCTGATCAGGAGGTCGATCTTTTCGTCGGGGTTCACCTTGCGGACGAGGAATGGATGGTTCTTTCATCGGTGTATCTCTGCTACTCGATACTCTTTGCAGCGGTTTCTTTCTCCTTCTCATGACAGAAGACGTGGTAGTAGGGTGACTTCTTTTGCGGAGATCGGGGATCTCTGGCTCGTCACTCGAGATACTGCTACTCGATGTTTTCCGTACAGGTTTTTGTGTTGGTTCCGGAGCGGCGGACAATGGGGTTGTAGGACCTCTCTTTTCCTCTTACGGTTCTGATATTCTATCGACATCCGTTGAAGTGCTCAATTTTCGAAGAACCTTTTTCTTAGGTTTCATGGGTTCGGTTGTTGTCGTAGTCGGATTATCTCTTTTCCCTCTTTCCGGTTTGGAAGAGTCAATTTGTGCTTGTGGTTCTGGAGTCAGGGGCTTGGTCACTGGAGGTGACACTTCTGGGCTGACAAGATTTTCTTGACCTCCTTCCGGCTGGACTTCTTCAACTGGTCGGACTTCTGCGGTATTTGATTCTGGTTCTTTGGATCTCGTTTTCGGTATCTTATCCACGAATCGAAAAGGTCCGATCATCTCCACAACTTCCTCCAAGGATTCAGAGGAAGGTTGAGGTCTTTCCTGTGGTACTTCTTGGGGAGGTGTTCCTTCACGAGGTGGCATGTTTGTTACTCTTTCTGGAGGAATAGGTTCCTTCGGGATGGTGTTTTCCCTTTCCTGAACGACTTCCACGAGTTGGTCTTCTTTTGGTACCTTGTGAGGCGGTACTCCCTCTGGAGTTGGCGCGCTTGGTCTCCGTGGAGAGGTAAGTGCCTCGGGTTGATTGTTTTTATCTCTCTGGATATGTTCTTCAGCGTTGGTTTCAATTTCGGCTGGTTCTCCCGACGCTTCTCCTGGAGAAGGCGTCTCTTCGTTGTCCTCGAACGGTACTTCAGGGGTTTGGTACAATTTGAGTTGTGATATGTTGATTGGACCGGTCTTTTGTCCCGAGATCATGTCTCGGTACAAGAGGTTGTTTACCATCTCGTAATCTGCGTTGTCTAGTGGATTATCTTGTCGCAATTGTTCACTGATTTCGCGAATAACAGGATCTTCCCCTTGAGCGGTGATAATATCGTCGCGATCGAAGATATGAAAATTCGCGTGAGTGTAAGGTGGTAAAATGTGCGCGACGTGTGAATGATCCGATGGAGCGTTCGATTCTTCCGATGGCGTGACCTGATTGTCTTCTTCCATGGTGGAGGCTACAGACATGGCGAACCGTCCTATTGGAGCTCGAGAAAGGGCGTCGGCCACGACGTTTTCTTATGTTGAACCTTGAAATCGAACGTCTTTAGATACATTGCCCATCTGACAAGTTTTGAGTTTGGTTCTTTGAGTCCAAATAGCCATTATAAAGCTTTGTGGTCCTATACAACCGTAAAAGGTAAGGTTTACTTTCCAAGTAAGGGCGGAAATGTCCAATGGCCCAATAAATCGCTAGACATTCCTTTTCGGAAGTACTGTACTTTGCTTCAGCGTTTCGAAGATTGCGTCTGGCGTATGCAATCGGGACTTCCATTCCATCTTGAACTTGAGATAGCATCGCTCCCAATCCGGCGTCTGACGCATCTGTTGTTAATATGCTCGGCGCATCTGGTTTGTACGCGGCCAATGGTGGTGAGCGGCAGATGGCATCTTTTATCTTCTTAAAAGATTCCTCTTGATCAGGACCCCATGTGAACTTGACTCCTTTCTTTTTCAAGTGATTAAGTGGAGTGGCTATCTTTGAATAGTGACGTATAAATCTATGGTGACATACGGCCATTCCAAGGAATCTTTGGAGTTGTCTTAGTGTCTTTGGCTGAGGATATTTCTTGATGGCGTCAACCTTGGAAGGATCTATATAAATTCCGGTTTCGTTGATTACATGTTCAAGGACGACTGCTTCCGATTGGGCGAAGCGGCATTTCTTCAACTGAAAGTTTAAGCCGGCGTTCTTTAGCTTATTCATTAGATACTCCAGAGCGTTCTTCTGCTCTTTCCATGTCTCGGAGGCAATAAGAATGTCGTCGAGATACACGACGATAGCGAATTTTTCTCCATCTCGGAAGACTTCGTCCATTAGACGTTGAAAGGTACTTGGCGCGTTGCAAAGTCCGAAAGGTAATACGTTGAATTCGTATTTGCCCGCATGCGTTATGAAAGCTGTCTTTGGTGCGCTTCCTGGTTCCATTTCAACTTGCCAGTATCCTGATTTCAAATCCAATGCGGTGATGTATTTGGGTTTTCCCAATTTACTGAGGGTTTCATCGATTCTCGGAATCGGATAGGGATCCTTTGTGGTGATGGAATTTAATTCTCTGACATCTATGCAGAAACGGTATTTTTTCTTGCCTGTGCCGGATCCGTCGTCTTGCTCCAGGATCACTACTGGCGAGGCCCATGAAGACGTAGACGGCTTGATGATCCCATCCTTGAGCATGTCGTAGTTGCTTTGTTCGATGATTTTTTTCTTGGCATCACTAACTCGGTATGGTCGTTTGTGTATTGGCCTAGCATTTCCGGTGTGTATTTCATGAACCACTAAGCTGATTCTTCCTAGCTTATCACTAAAGAGTTCCGGGAATCGGAGGAGTTCTTTCAACTCTCTCTTCTGCTTATATGAGAGAGAGAGGTTGATTCAACCGCTTCATTAACGTTAGAGACAATTTGAGGTGAGGGAGGAAGCTTGTCCTCTGTTACTTCTACGAGTTTCAGTACTAGTTCATCAATGCTACATGTTAAGTTTCCAAAATCGATAATAGTTTTCCAGTTTTCTAGAAAATATTGGCCTAATATTGCATCGCAGAGAAGTGAAGGGACGATGTGAAACTCTTGACTGAACCTCCTCGTTATATCTTGTTCAAAATTAATCTCGAAATCTAGTACGGTTGAGCCCATTTCCCATTACGATACATTCGGATTTTTCTGAGTTCGGTTCTAATCTGACATCGCCTCGAAATCTTTGTATGGCTCGCCATTGGTCTAAACTAATCATGGAAACTTCTGCACCATTATCTATTCTAGTTTGTATGGTTATGTGCTCAAATTTAATGTTTATTAGGTGTGGATTTCTTTTGTGGGTCTTCTTCTTCGTCGAATTGTGGCCAATTTTAACGGCGGGACTATTGGTTGGCGGGAGGGAGACGTCCTCGGGGATTCCCTCCCGGGTTGGCGTTTCCCGGAAACGGACCTCTTTGTCTCTCCACCCTCGGTGATGAACATTCATTGGCATAGTGACGTAAGCCACCGCAGTTGAAACAAGTGACTGGTCGGTCGTCCTGAGTGACTTTCGGAGGATCTTGGTTCTCCTGGACTTAATTCTGTGGACGTCTTGGGACGAGTTGCATTTCATTTTGTTGAGGTTGGTTCTCTCTAGGCTCAACTTCCGGATTCCTTCTCTCAAAGACTCTAGTTTGATGAGAAAAATCTCTGGGTAGGCTTCTTCTTCGTGGAGGTCTAGACGCAAGGTGGGGTTGCCTTGGTTGGGGACTGGGCCTCGGGAAAGGAGCTCGATAATTTTGATTCCGATAGTTTTGGGGATCATTTTGGACAGGGGGAGGATTGTAATATCCTTCCTGATAGGGGTTGTTAATGTTCCAATGCGGGATGTCCATGTTAGTATGAGTTCCCATGTTCGGGATGTTCCCTTGATTTACTTTTTTCTGGGGGCTAGATATGGTGGGATCTGTTGTAGTGATTGCTCTCTAACATCCCTATTTTGTTTTGGGACAGGATTCGGGTTGTCTTGTGATGAGGGGGGTTGATCTAACTCAAAAGTTTGTTCTATTTGTAAGCAAACATAGTGCAAATCGGACAACGTTTGCGCTGGTAGAACCATAAGTAACCCTTTAAATTCCATCATTAAATTTTGTTTAATTAGGAGAAGTAGTTCATCTTCCGGTATTGGGGGATGTAAATTCTGGTTTACCCTCACGAAATAGCCAAAGAACTCGTCAATGGATTCATTTTGTTGCTGTCTATTATGTAAAGCTATTCGGGCCCTCGCTCCCTCATCCTTAATTCTATAATGACGCTTCATTCGTCCCTTAAATTCTGCCCAGTCTACCCCTTGGGGGAGGGAACGATACCAATGTAGGGCATTGTCCCTTAACAGGAGTGGCATGAAAAGCATCTTATCATCATCACTGAGTCTATGAAAGCTTGCATATTCTTCGAATTGTTTAAGAAACTCGGGGACACTTTCTTGTTTTCTACCATAAAAAGCTAATCGCTCAGGGGGCTCTAAACCTTTCGAGCTACCCTGATTTGACACCGCCAGATTCGAAAAGGATTGCAGGACTGACGATAAAAATGCTGCCTGTTGGGCACCTCCGGTATTTGGATTACTCTGTGGTTGAGGGGTTGCTGTCCCTTGGGTCTGACTAGTACCCTGTGAGCCTTGGGGCTGAGATCCAGGAGGAGGCTGAGGATTTCCTTGGGGGGCAACTGAGGGCTGACTAATTGTCCCCTGTGATTGTCCTATTGGATTGGTTCTATTTAATCGTATAGGGGCGCTCGTATAACTGACCGAACTACTCCGGGGAATGGTTCCACAATTGGAAGTAGTCGTTGTAGTAACTAAGGGTCTTGTAGCAGTTGACGTAATAGGGGGATTGGATCGAACATAAGAAGTCCAATTTTGCATGAATTGTTTGGCTCCCTCATACACGCTTATCTCCTTGGGTGGGTTAGGCTTAGGTCTAATTGGGCTACTTTGAGGTATTACTAGTACCGTAGGGAGATCTGATATGCTCCCGTATCTGGTTCGACTTGTTAAATTTCCTCTAGGGGCATGACTCTGGCTTCTTAGATTGAAAAGGCTAAATTATTTTCATGTCTACTTCTTTCTTCCTGTGTATTGACATATGGCGTTAAATCCAGCTGATCGTCCCATGGGGAATCGTCATTTGGGATTTGAACAGATGCCATATTTAAATCGCTCAATCTTGGGGGGCGTATAATATCCACGGCCACGAGGTTAGACTTAGATAACGGTAACGTTGATCCCGAGGATTCCGAAATATTTCCCGAAGCTGAGGAGGATTCCGTATCTTTTTCTTTTACGGTATAGATTTAAATTTGGGAACGATTCGGGAGTGGTCATTTAACTTATAAAATGATTGAATTCAAAAATATTTATCGCGGAAAATAATTTATCGCAAGATGACTCAAAAATAAGTAAGTTCCATTTAAATCAATTAAGTTATAGGTTTATAAATCGAAATAAAAATCGGGAAATCCTTCTCGAATGTTCTAGAAGGTAGGGATCCAATATGGCGGCGTTCTGTCTAACTTGAACTAACCTGAAACTAAGTACGCGAATCGGGCCCGATCACCCCGCCGAAAAAAAAGAGACCGAGGCTCAGATAAACGGGCACGGCACCATTTGTAACGGTTCCCCCTCGGAAAAAGAACTATCGGCCGGTCGTTGGAGGGGTTCTCGTTACAAGTTCCTTATATACAATAGCGAGGGGAGTTTTGTTGGCCTAACTCAAAACCGTCACTATCGTCCCGTAAGGGAATTTAATCCAAAGGAAAATAAACATACCTTGTGTTGCTCTTTGAATACGTTTTATTAATTCGTTGTATTTTTAACTTTCAAAAATGTTTGACAAGATCCAAATTTGGAATCGCGACAATTCACGTTCTACGATAATTGTTCTTTTCTTTCCGAAAAACCCGTTCTCTTGACCGACTACTGACCGTGCCTGGTCAAGGGAGAAACAAAAAGCGAACTGACTGTTCGGGAAACAAAAACGAACTGACTTTTGAAAGCAAACCGGCGTTCCTTCTCGCCTCGGTTTGTCTTTAGAACAGGGGTTAAGGATAATAAAGGGAGGAGGATCTTAGATGGCGACGGGCTGAACATAGTCCCAAAAGTGGGCGAGGATGTTCAGCCCTCCGTCATCGTCTACAACGGCTTCAGGGATGAGGCCGCTGCAAGATCATTTTTAATCTTTATGGTTTTGCTGTTGGTTATGTTAAGAGTTTTCACTCGATCCAATCTACGAAACTTGACGTCCGCCATTTTTTTCCCCAAGGCATTTTGCATCAATTTGTCACCCACCTCTTTAGCCATGTCGCAATTAATTTCGTCTTCAGCAACTCGTCCGCTTGACAGAGAAAGTTTCGGTCCGAGTTCTTTATTAAACGGAGAAAGGTCTTCAAACCAGTTCTCAAACCTATCCAGATCTATTTGGACACGAAGACGCCGGGAACTTCTTAGATCTACGTGCTGCTCGCTTGTAGATGCTATAACACCAGTGAACCTCTCCAAAGCATTGCTTTCATCGGAACAATGGGGCATAGTTGTTACCGATTTAGCAAGTGATGAATTGCTTAACCCTCTACCTTGAGTAAGTCCACCAGATGTTTTCATGGAACGCATGAGATTTTGTTCAATAATCTTATCGGTCCAAGTTCCCGACCAAACGTTTTCTGTTCGGCGAATTCTAGACATACCTTGTTTAGAAAACTTTTCATCGTCACTTGGAGTCATGTCACGTTTCAGTTTTTCCATTTGTTTGAGGTAAATTAGAGATGACATAGCATAATTCAGGTGACCGCTTGCCCAAAAATAAGGAACCATTTCCGAAACACAGAAGAGATGCATGTCCCAATTTCCACTTCTCTCAGCGTGAATAAACAGCTTAACAATTTCCACCATGTACCAAAACTGTTTCCACAACCTTCCAGTTCTGCTTTCTTCAGCACATTTAGCTAATTCGGATTCAAATTTATAATGGATCATTCTTAGGACTTCATTTTCTGTATTTTCGACCGTGGGATTCGCGTATATTAATTGCAATTCTTCTAGTGTCAGGTCTTCTAATCCACATTGCTTCAGTATTAATAAAGTCAAAGCATGTTGCGTTAGAAAATTAGCCCTGATGGATCTTGAGTAGGCGTGACCACTTAGCATGTGTACCACAGTATTTTGGGCGTAAACCGTTTGCCATAGCTCTTCAAGGCCACTGGAACCCATTACATAGCCAGATGAGCCCAGAAAAGACATAACTGTATGAAAGCCGCCAATGCGAACGATAACTCCAACAATTGGGTCATTCTTTTCAACCGATTCAACTACTTCAACGGCTTTAAAAAAAATGGCTTATCAAAGGTAACCAAACAATGCGTTTGGTTTTGTTTCCTGGATCCAAGTTTATAAATAGTAAGGCGAGGATCCTAGTCGTAGAGAATTCACAAGCAGGAGCGGCGATGCTCATATATCCATTCCAAGATACAGTGCCGTCTTTGCTAAAATACTTTCCAGAAGCCCATAATGTATTGACGTGTCTGGTGCTCTTAACTATTTCAGTGCTTTCCAAACTAAATTCTAAGGCATTTACTCGAATCTCCCCAATTGCATCTGAAGAGGTCCTTTTAAAAGCCTTAACAGGCATGTTTCCAAACTTTCCAATTTCTGTAGCGCTAAATGGACTTTTCGGTCTTGGAATTTCTTGCTTCACTTGGGCAGATTGTTCTGGGGTAACACAAACCGCTCCTCCCATGGAGTGAAAAGTGTCGTGTCCATCCAGGTTTCGGATATTGAAGTCAGCATTATCGAATATGAATTTTATGAAAGCTTCTTTTTCATAGGTGATTTGTGAGTGAATGACAGCGGCGGATTCAAATTTCAATGCTTCTTTATATGAAGAGCAAAACCCAAGTTTCGATAGAATGTCTATCAAAAGTTTCGAAGCGAATCTTCTGTGAAGGTGAATGGATAACCGTGCTCTTACAACTGACATTATTGAGTTTGACAAGGCTGTTGCTTTAACAATCTTTGACTTATCATTATCATTGATGCCTAATAATGTCCTCATCAGGATTTCCAAAGTTTCTGGGATGTCATTCTTACCGCCAGTAGTGATATCGTTGTAGGTTGGATAAGTATCACATTTGCAATCCCTCAAACGTATATCTTCACGCACTATTTTAGCAGCTGATTCGACAATTCTTTTCCGTTCCTCTGTTTCGTTTTCGTTTCTATCTTTGTACCATTCTTTATTAATTGCTTTTTCCATGGTGCCTTTGAAACAAAATATTATTTTAGCCAATGTTTTCTGTAATAACAATGTTGTCTCCAAAGAAAGCTTTTATTCGTCTCTTAAGGTGCTTGAAAGTCCAAATTTCGTCGTCTATATAAACAGTGATGTTTATGTCTATATTTTTATACGTTTAAATTTATTACTAAGAAAACAAGATTTAAATACCATCGGTAATGTAGGACTTCATTTCTTGTTGTAATTCTTTTATGGAAAACTGACATCTATCCTTTGAATTTAAAAGAAAAGAACAAAGCTTGTGGAACGCCTCCTCTCTAACACCACATTTTGGTCTTCCCGGTGCATGTTTTGAAGGTGCTTTAAAAAATTGCTTGTAGCATTTAACATGGTACCTAGCTTCAGTCGCTACCAAGTCGATGCATGAAATAGATCGTCTAAGAACTTCGTTTCCCCATTCATCACCTCGTTCTTTGCATTTATTTTCAATTGAAGATTTAATTTCAAGAGTACAAACCAGACGTATGGAACTACTTCTTTCTTTCTTTCTTTCCCAATTGCAATTTCTTCGCGCCAAAGATACAATCTTCTTTAAAGTTAAAATCAGGCGTAAGAGTTCTAGTTTCCGCTGCTGTAGCAGAATTTGATGGTTCACTCCTGTTTTTTAAATATCTCTCTATACTGTCCTTTCTAGTACAGTTAACACGACATTTCTGATGCACTAATAGTGACTCCAGTTGGCCTAAAATATCATCAAATGTTTCGTCACCCCGAGCAACACTCCCGTTAATAATCGTCTGTATTCCTTTTTTTCACAATAACTGTTTTTTCGCTTGATAATGGCGCGGCACAAATAACACACGTTTTTCGTTATCCATCACGAATATTATACTAATGCTATTCGCGTAAGTAAAACTTTTAGTCCCTAAACAAATTTAAGATATTTTAGCGCATAAATAGCAACGCTGCATCTCGGATTCGTATTCAATATCGAACTGAAAAAATTTCTTGGGAACCAGAGGGTGAGTGTTTAAACTATAAACACAGAAAATCCATAATAGCAGCTATATAATAAAAGGCCATGTTAGACGGTGAAGTTTGAGCGGGACGTTTACATAGGAAGTTTCAAAATACAAGTAATAAAACTCGGAAAGAGGCAATACTCATAGTCGAAAATCCCCTTTTTGTGACAAAACGCCACCAAGGTAATTTTGAACATTTTCCTGGCGGCGTTATCTGCCATTGGAAACACTGGAACGTCCTCAAAAGAGGGCCACCATTCAAAGTGGAAGTTGGACTTCGCCGCATTCTATCGACTAGAACTATAACTGCTAGAGGGCATTATAAAATAAAGCGGGCAATGGCATTGTAGACCCTTTTATTTTTTAACATCTACGTGTCGAAAATTCGACTTGAAATGCTCTGCGACGTGCGGGGAGTGCAATGATATTTTTGATGAAATATAGATAAAATAAAGAGTATCATTTCTTTTCCCATATATGTCGCATGTTTTTTTCCAAATTTCAAAAGAAGATTTGCAGATAACATCGAAAATTCAAAATGGCGTATCACAAAAATCGGTCTATCTTTCGAATGGGTATTCGTAGGACATCAATTCAAATACCTTTAGATAGAGTTTTATATTCTTCATCTTAAATGTTGGAACACATATTTTGATATGAGCAACGAGTTCGGCGTTAAACCCGAAAAACCGAAAATTTCAAAATGGCCACCATTTTTAAGTGCCTTCCCCCAACCGGAAATCCGGAAAATTTTTTCCCTTAACAAGAACCACTAGTACTTTGCATTTCCGTCGCGATTTTCTTGTCCCAAATTTGTTCTAGGTCTAATTCTAATTGCACTGGGCTAATAAGGACATCGTGGAAGTCCTCAATCTACACTTCATTGAGATGGTAAACACCTTGATTGAGGATAAAGGTACTGAGTCCGCCCTGAGTCTCAGAGAAGACGATCCCGTACGTGTCTCTAATAGCGATGGTAGGATACCGCAACTAACAAAATTTGACGACACTTCCGAAATGGAGATATTTGACATAATCAAAAAAATAAGACGAATAGGGCTGAAGGAGAAGATGGGATCCCATCGTCAATAATCAAAAATACGGCGACCATCACATCAAAGTATATCTCAGACCTAATTAACCTGTCCTTCAATAAAGGAATATTCTCTACGCAATGGAAAATAGCCAGAGTCATTCCTGCGTTTAAAGCCGGGGACCCTAAAGACCCATGAAATTACCGTCCACTATCGATACTCGATATCCCAGAAACGGTCTGCGAGAAAATTGTTAACAAGCAACTTTATGCACATCTAAACGCAAATAAACCCCTATTTAAGCTACAGTCTGGTTTCCGCCCGGGATACTCAACTACAACTGCAATCCTAAACTTGTATGAAGACATTATAGTACGACTGGACAGAAATCAATTTGTTGTGGTACTATTTGTCGATCTGTCAAAGGCTTTTGATACGGTATCACATATAACCCTCATAAAGGACTTGAAAGAATGTGGGATTAGAGACACAGCGATAAAATGGATTGAATCATACCTGGAAAACCGCCAGCAATACGTACAATACAAAGGTGAAACATCGACTAAAAAGTCAGTTAAATATGGAGTTCCGCAGGGGAGTGTACTTGGTCCGCTTCTATTCAAGATTTATACACTTAAAATTCATGATAATCAAAAGTTCTCGACAGTCAACGATTATGCGGACGACAGTGCGACTACAACATCGAATGCAAATCCTTCATTAGCCATCGAACAGATGGAGTCAGACCTTAAAACATTAGAAAACAACTTACAACAAAGAGGCCTAATAATTAAAGAGAGTAACGCTAGTATGGGCTACAAAGATGGCGGCCACTGTTAAGGCGGGGGAGCCTAGTTTTTACGTTTTCTCTCTTTTTGTAAGCTTAAAGGTAGGAATAAATTTATAAAGGTCATAATATAAAGTGAGAAATCTGGGTGCACGGCAGTGCACCCGCCAAGTTGTCGTGCACAACCAGCAATCCTTTACCCGAAACATTTCAGCCTCATTTTCACCCCCTCGTAACTCGGTACTGGGGAATAGTACACCACTCATATTTGCACCTCAAGGGCACAGTGTTAATCCTAGGAAGTCCTCCAACTTGCAGCTTTCTAACTCATTTAGTTTCTGTGATAATCCTATGTGAAAATGACACATTATGAGACTGACTGACTGACTGACTGACACATCATCAAAACCTCTAGGGCATTTCCGGTGGTGCTAGAATGATGAAATTTGGCATACTTGTACCACTAAGCATACAAGCAAAGGGAAAAGTCTCAAAAGCGGGAGTTTTCCCCTTTTAGCCCCTGAAATGGGGGTTTAGAATTAGAGTCATCATCTAAACCTCTAGGGCACTTCCGGTGTTGCGGAAATGATAAAATTAGACATACAAGTAGGACTTAGCATACAAAGAAAGGAAAAAGTCCCAAAAGCGGGAGTTTTCCCCTTTTAGCCCCTGAAATGGGGGTTTAGAATTAGATTCATCATCTAAACCTCTAGGGCACTTCCGGTGTTGCGGGAATGATAAAATTTGACATACAAGTTGGACTTCGCATACAAAGAAAGAAAAAAGTCCCAAAAGCGGGAATTTTCCCCTGTTAGCCCCTGAAATGGGGGTTTTATCATTTAGATCCCCTCGTAATAGGACATTATAATTTAATTTTTTCGTCTTTTAATTTTAATATTAATATTTTTTACTAATATGATTCTTTCGTATTGTAAAATTTATGTTTTTACTTAATGTTATAGTAAATAAATTTTTTACTCATTTCCTTTTCATTCGTCTGAAATGGTTCTAAGCGTGTTTTGTTTCGTGCAAATGTTTATTTCACTTCATAATCCTACTTCTATAAATCTACAAAATGGAGTGAAATCCCAACAAAAACATCTCTGTAAAAATATGCCAAGTTGTTTAACTGTAAAAAGAAGTGAGATCTAAAATACGGCCAAGTTATTATCTCCAGGTGAACCAACATTTCATTCGACTTAAAACTTCTCAAGAATGTTTTTCTGACTTGGCCATTATATATATAACACGCTATTACCACATTTGTATGCTTATGCGCTATCTCATTTTCGGCAAGATCTTCTGATTTGATCATTTAAAGTCAAGAGACTTTTTACTTCTTTATCGGGGTTAAGGATCAATTCGTATAGCGTCTTGGCGTCTTTTATGATGTCTGTTGAGGCGTGTCTAGTGTTCTGTCCAAATTTCCCCCAAAACGAGTTAAGCATAAGCTTACTGAGGCATCTTAACCCCTCGTTCTTTTCAATTTTATCTATATCTAGATCTATCCCCTCAACTACTTTGTAATTCCTGACATATTTCTCTTTGTCCTCCTGTGTGACGCAATCGGCGGGGAAACCGCTAGCCAGTGTTTTATATTCGAGAAAGGCATTGACGTAGTCTTTAAAAAGACCACCCTGTTTAGTCTCGGTGTCGTATTGTGTGATCTTGTACGACCAGGCTTCGTACATGCGAGTAATAGTGTACCCCTTCTCTACAGCATGCCTTAGCTCGTCTGTAACCCAGGTACCCCGCAGCTCTCTCTCGTTAGGCCTGTGTGTACAGTCACCTTGAAACTGAGTTTTGCAACAGGTGTAGCATAGGGGGAAGGTTAGCTTCCCGTTTATCCGAGCGGGTAAAACGGGGTGTGTTAGATTTTGAGCTGGTAGTACGTCGCATTTGAGTAGGCCATCAAAAGAAAATATGTCAGGAAAATTATCTAAAATGATTTGAGGATGGCCAATAGGAATTTTACCCGTTTTGTTCACGAAAGGATATAAACAGGTGAAATCAACGTAGTGCATTTTTTCAGTGCCTGTAGTTTTATGATATAGTTTATTAGCGCAACACCTGCCTCCGAAGAAAGCATCTCGGGGGTTTAATCTCTTTGATGTTTTAATACGTATATCGTTACGTTTAAGAAATTCATTTATTTCGGGCTTATCTCTTTTGTCTTGCTGCCAGTCGCATTCCCATTTGACGTTTACTTTGTAGTGCAGGGCCTCTAGTTTACAAATTTTTTTCTCGGTTTTTGTATACAAGTCTGTGTCGGGTCACCGTGTAAAATCATGTTCCTATTTACGGGGAAATGAACTTTGCAACCATGATAATAGCAGCTTATGTACTCGAAAACTTCTTTGTTTGTGGGGCAATAACCATCTACCTTTAGGGTCTGCAGCTTAACCTCCTTGCCTCTAAAAGAGGATTGAATGAGAATGTTTCTATCGTATGACGTCCATTATAGCCATTCAATGGCCCCTAATGACTGACTTTCCCCAAGTCTATAGTAGTTTGAGGGAATAATACTAATTGTGTTTGGTTTAAGATCATTTTTCCGGAAGACATAGGAACAAACACCCGGTAGGGTAACGGAATTAAAATTAAATGGGTCTACGCTAGTAACTTTAAGTAGGAGCGACCGAAAAGTTAGACACCCTAAAAATAAGAGTTAAGTTTCGTTCTCGCAATAATAATACAGTTCGTTTAAAAAATTAAAGCTTTTACCCTTACTGACTTCTGAAGTGTGCCATTTTAAAAAGTGTCCAGGTTTTTCCTGGTGAAATACTGACACCTGTAAGCTTCTGTAGGTGGTAGAGTGTTCTCCAATACGTAGTTAGTCTCCTCTTGTCTGTCTATATCGAATTCGTGATCCACTACGTTGAAAAGGAAATGAGGAAAATACCCTTTAGCGGCATTAGGGAGGCCGAAAGTAGCGGGAAACTTGGATAAAGCGACTGGGATGAAATTGTATGAATCAAGGAAAAACAGATTAGGAAGTTTCATTTCTAAAATACGTGTACCGTTAATTTTCAGAGATTCGGGTACAAATTTCTCGTCACGATTAATTATTTCCCTTATTAATAGTTGGTTGTCGTAGTTACTGCCGAAATGAGATACCACGATGACTTTCTTCACGTCGAATAAGCGGACTAAGTAGTCGAGGAAGGCAGCTATGGGTTTCCCACCTGTGAAGCGTTGTTTGCGAGGTCCAAATTGACTGCACTTGATACAATTAAAATCGAGGGACGTTTCGTCAATGCAGTCTTCGCAAACAGAGATGCTCACGCATAAGATGGCTTGATGCTCGTACGCGCCCAACTTTTCCGTACATCTTTTCGTTTGTATACATTCAACGTCGAAGAAAACATACATGAGTTCTGGTAAATTACGGCATGGTTTTTTCGAGGGGATAATGCAGGAGGTTTTATCCTTGATCACCTGAATGTAACATAAATGGTCGCTGGGTTGGTGTTTTCCACATATATGACAGTACATCTCTCCACACGTGTGTCTCGTAGTACGTTTTCCGAAATCAATTGTTTTAAAGCAGTTTTTACAAATGTAAAGCCGCTCGCATAGGGCTTTTTTGTTCCCAGCTGGAACCAAGTGACTGTTATAACAATCGTCACCCAAGAATTTTCGTAGGCAGGAACCGCATGTTTTTTCTCGTCCATGGCAAACAGTAGGACGCATACAATTAAAGCAAAAGTCATTGCATTTATGAGATTGAATCTGCCAGTAAGGTGTGAGGCATTTCTCGCAAAAGTGGTCGTGACTAAACAATGGTTTTAAATTTGTTATGACACTATAATGATTACTCTCGTTAACCAGGAAGAGACGTGGTCCGGTATCTGTAGGGTCGTTTTCGCCTAAAATTAAAATGGGTACTCTGTTTTCGAATTTATAGACGAATATAGAATAGGAGGATAAGTAATCTTTAAATTTCTGGAACGAATCGGGGGTACCGCATTCGGATACAGAGACGCCGGCCTTTTGACAAAGATCTAAAGCCTCTGTTTTTTGGATGGATGTTCGACTGTGGATTACTGTTATTTTCTCACGTTCTTTTATACTAGATTTATCTCCCCCTCCTCCTCCCCACCCCCTCTCTTCTTCTCGGGGGTCAAGGACAGTTGATTTTTCAAAATTGATAACAAACAATACAAGGTACTACCAAAGGCTATCGACGATGATTTCAGACGTGTTTAAACACGTCTAATATTGTTGGTCAACGAATAATAGGCGACATAAGATGGGCGGCCGATTGATTTTTACAGTTGAAGGAAGAGGTGTCAAATAGTTGTATAACAAAAGAATAAATTTGCAATAGATTTTATAGTTCAACAAAAGGATTACTTTTAACAAAAGAGTTGACGCGTCACTCCGTCAGGCGAGGGGGTTCTTCAACAATGACCTTAGGTCTTTGAAGATGTTAGGAAAATATTTCGTCAATCAATCAATCAAATATTGACAGGTCTATTTAAGGAATGTGGGTAATAATAGATAAATATGTCAAGTTTACTATTGTGTTATTTATTTACTCGTCAGCTGTTATGGAGGCAAGTACAGAAAGGTTGTCAAGAATTCGTCGGATCTTGGAGGTTAACCCCCAAAAACTACTCATTGTACTATTTATCTTATTGATCTTAGGAATGTTAAAATTTCTTAATCTCTGGTTTCAGAACTTTGACATAAAAATACGCCTACAATCTAACAACGGAACAGTCAAGGACAATAGATATTTCGCGATAGCTACGTAGGAAATCTAGTATAAAAACCCTCGAACACGACAGAGGAGAGTATCATAATTCGAGAAGACCTTAAACGTGCAAGATGGAAAATCAAGAATCTGGCAAGAGGAAGATTGGCGTAACTAACGAACGAAAAATCAACGGTAGATTCCACATTTCTAGAGAGTTGTTCCTGACAACGGGGTTCGTGAACGGCACCCTCGATCCCGAGATTCGCTTATGTAGGAAGCAGTCGGTAAAAAGTTTCGCCATTTCAACAAGTACATGGGAAAAGTTGATCCGCGTTTACCTGTATTAGCAGGCTGGACGGCGGGCCACGAAACCAATAACTTTGAAATCGTTTTGAACGATAACGCAAATGAAAAAACAACTGTCGTGGCGTATCATAATACGTGTCACATTAAAGATTTACTAAATGACGACTCCATTGTTTTGGACAGTCTGGAAACAGCGGCATTGAACCGAGTTTCGAATGCCGTTAAGGAGAATCTTATTAGGCTAAGTAACCATGAAATTGTATTCACGCACAAGGCTGATATTATTATAGAATTTTATAATGATATTTATGATAATTTATATGGCGATCACGATCGTATACCGTGTTAAGATGGGCAACCCGAAAAATTCGACGCAGTTGTGGGGTACTTCACCAATTTCGTGACATCGTACCAAGTGGTAATGAAATTTAATAATGTACTTGAAGAAGAAAATCTTCAAAGTAATTTTTATAACTATAATGTATTCTCGGTAATTTCGGGTCAAATAACTTATTTGAAATAGAGAATGCAAATGTTAACGCATTTTTAAATTTTTATCTATTTGATAATTTGTATTTTTTCATTGATTTTTCAAAATAAATTGAATTTAAAACGGAAAAACTGTTCCATTCTATCTTTTCTAGTTTTTAAATTTTAAGCCTACGAAATATAAAAGTAGATATAACTAAAGTGTAGGAAAAACTTTTAAACTTGTCGGTTTTTTTGATAGGAACTTATTTTAAATAAAAAGAAGTAAATAAGGTAAAAATATTGAATTTAAAAATGAAAAACTGTTCCATTTTATATAATTAATACTACACAGAAATGATAGAAATTTATATCTTTTCTAGTTTTTAAATTTTAAGCCTACGAAATATAAAAGTAGATATAACTAAAGTGTAGGAAAAACTTTTAAACTTTTCGATTTTTTTGATAGGAACTTATTTTAAATAAAAAGAAGTAAATAAAGTACAAAAACAATTTATTTTAAATCCAAAAAAATACTAACAATTTTTTTTAACTCCCCCCTCCCCCACCTCAATCGATTGAGAGGGTTTGCACGAGTGTACGGACCCCCTCGAACATCACATCGTCCCGGCCCTCGTAAACTCGTGCATGTTGAGCGGGGACTTCTAAGAACCGTACCCGGCGGTACGTCAACAACTGCGCTAGTTCCTGATTGACTCTGTTGGGAAAGAGAAAGAGAGAAGGGTTAATAAATAACGTATAGAATAACAACAAATAATAAATTCAAAAAAAATTAACTCACCGGAACCCGCGACAGTTGAAGGCCAGGAGGCTAAACAGAAAAATAAAATTTAGATAAACGAAACATAAAATAATGCATGAAAACCTACGCAGTTGTTATACACGACCTGCCGTACTTGATTTAGCAGGTCGTGCATAAAAGCGTCATCCTCCACGACCTCGGCTAGTCCCGCCAGGTAGTATGTTATTTGATGTATTAAGCTGTAAATAAATAAAAATTATAATACCGAAGTGTAACGTAAAACAAAAGGTTCACTTTCAAGTCCCCGTTGACGTTCAAGTCGTCCTCTCCCGGCCTGGGCATAGCCTGCCACGGATAGTATATGGCCGGGGTAGGTTGATATTCTAGTTGAGGTTCAGGGAAGGGGTAGCACGGTGGTGGTTGTGGGCTCGGTGGCGGTGACGGGTTCCTGAGCCTTGGCCCTACCACGCAGAGTGGTCTAGGTGGCGGCGGTGACGGGGCTAGCTCTAGGGAATCGGGGGTCCCAGAGCGGGAAGAATCCGACGAGTCCGAAAATTCGACGGGAGAATAGGGGGTATCAACCCCGTGGACGTAGCTATAGAGAGATTTTTTAAGTCTTCTCTTAAATAAAACTAAGTTTTAAAAAAAGTATTTCTTACCATGCTGAAGAAAGGTCTGTCGCCTCGTTTTCATTTTGGTTGTGCATCTTGGTGGTCCGAGAGAAAGTGGTAACTTTGAGGTCTCAACTTCTTCATTTTATACTTTTTACTAGGGTCAAGGCGTGTTCAAGAACAAACAAGTGACCTCGAGGTATTTAGCACGTACAAGGGTAGAAAATTTTCGCGGGCAAAATTATTATATCTCAGGTGACTTTCTTTTTGAGGGACATTTAGAAAAACCCCTTCAGCGTTTCTTGGATTGACCGTACAAGGGTCTTTGGTTTAACCGTATTTACCATCTCAAATAGTGACAGTCCATGTTAAAGGCTTGTAGAAGCCACTATAGTGAAAGGCTGCATGATGTCCTTACTTTTCAAAATTATTTCTACGTGTTCACGGTGGCCTACCCGCGTCAACCGCGCTTCCCCCCTCCACCCCCCGCGTGTCGTTTGGGCCCCCCTACCGCCCACGCGTTTGGGGTTCGCGACCCGGAGTGCACGCGCGTTCGCGTATTAATTGAATACGTTTAAGTTCGAATGATAGTTACAAATAAATTTCATTCCAGTAATAGCTATGATACCGTTCACTACACCTGGAAATTTGATTTTTTTCGGTCCTTCGGGATCTGGTAAAACAGTTTTATGTAAACGAATAATTGAAAATAAGGATAAAATGTTAGAACCTAAAGTCGATTTAGTTGTTTGGCATTATAGTATATATCAGCCTTGCTACGATAAATTGAAAGAAATGGGCGTAATTATGCGTCAAGGTTTACCCGACGTTACTATATACGATGGCTCTAAAACAATATTAATCGTCTTAGACGATCTCATGTTAGAAATTAAAAATAATATTTTATCAGAAATATTTACTAAGCAATCGCACCATAGGAAATTATTCGTAATAACCCTTTTACAAAATATATTTTAAAAAACTTGAGACCAGCCTCCTTAAACGCGCATTACATGATTCTTATGAAAACTGTGAGAGATATTATGCAATTAGTGGCTCTCTCTAAACAATTGGCACCCAACTACTCTAAATTTATTGTGGAATGTTATCTGGATGCGACTGAAAAACGTCACGGGTATTTACTTTGCGATTTAACCCAGAAATGTCCTTCCGATTTAAGGTTTAGAACAAATATTTTACCGGGATAACAAATAGTCATCTATACTCCCAAGAAGAAAACTATATAATTAAACGACATTACTAAAATTTAATCATTCTTTACGATGTCACCACCGAGAATGGTCAAGAAAACATCGGGTAATAAAAAGAAAAGTTTAGCCGCTAAAAACATCAATTTAATAGGCGCTTTGGGGCAATTAAAAAAACCTCAAAGATTAGCTATTCTTAAAAATTCTAATCGAGAAATTATTGATTCAATCAGCCAGTGTTGTCACAACGCCTTACAAGGAGCTGTCAATCTGAAACCAGACGTATATAATAAATTGTGTAAGCACAAGAAACATATTCGTAAAATTGCTTGCAAAAATACTCATTGGAAAGCCATAAGAACCATATTATCTAAACAAACAGGAAGCGGTTTCTTTAATGTCCTCTTTCCCGTAATTTCAAGTCTTTTAGGCGGTTTATTCTCAAAATGAATAAAACACTAGTTTACGCTAAGAAAATGACATTAGTGCCCTTGGAACAACAACAACAACCTGAACAAAGTCATAGCCTATCTAATCAATTAATAACATCAAATAATGTGATTTCAAAAAACAATACAGTGTTATCGGAGTTGGATAAGGAGATGAGCATGATAATCTCAAATCCATCTTTAGATGAAAGAACCAAATGGGTTTTTCATGAAGAGGCGATGAAGCGCTACCAGAACATCTCGAAAACCCGCCCATCGAATAAACAAGACAGCTGGATTAATATGTTTCCCCTGAAATATATAGGAGCGACGAAGAAAACATTCGACCACTTAGCAAGTAACGCTCCTAGTATACGTTGGGATGACTCGGGGGTTTTTTTTCGTGAACGACCTTAAGATCCCAGATTCCGATATAGTTCAGCTAGTTTATTTTACTATACAACCTACCTTCTTCAATAAGTACGGAGTAGCCCCTTCACTCGTAGGTAGTCCACCGACGGGGAGGACAGAATTTCAACCCTTTGTGCAAAACTTTCTAGCGCCAAAAAGTACATCAACGTCTCCATTAGCACCGCCCCCCTCAACCAAGGCATTGCCCAGTTCTGTTCCGATGAAGAATCGGCTTCGACCCCGAACGTATATAAGTGCGAAGAAGAGATTAACTTTTGACAATAAAACGAGCCCTTTAATTTCGAAGAAACAACCTTTTAAAGCCAAGAGTACATTATGGGAGGTTTATCGAAGCTCCAAAAAGTAGAAACTTTAAAGAATACTTATCTCAACACCAAACACCGGTCAGGGTTCACTGGTTTAAACCCATTGTACAAGGCTGTCAAATCTCAAGGTATTTCGAGAAACGAAGTCAAAGCCTTTTTAGAAACCACTGACGTTTACACACTGCATAAAACAGCTATACATAAATTCAAAAGGCGTAAAATCCCCGTCTTTAAGATCTCGGATAGAGTCGAAGTAGATCTGGCTGATCTGGGGTCAATCGCCAAATACAACGATGACTAGAGATATCTTATGGTGGGCATCGACTGCTTCTCCCGAAAAGCTTTTGTAGTACCCATGAAAAGAAAACACGCGACCGAGGCTAAGAAAGCTCTCGAAGTTATCATCGAACAAAGCAAACCTAAAGCCATCTGCTCTGATTTAGGTAAAGAATTTATTAATTCACAGACGCAAAAACTTCTTCAGAAAAATAAAATCAAATACAGTTCTATGACATCAGAAAAATTCCACTGTCCATTTGTAGAACGTTTAATTAAAACTTTGAAACATCGAATATTCAAAATGTTGACTCATTTCAATTCTCATAGATATATAGATATATAGATCATTTGACAGACATAGTTAAAGGCTACAATGCCTCTTATCATTCCGTAATAAAAATGACACCCGACAATGTTTCCCCCTCTAACGTTCTGGAAGTGTACAAAAACATTTACAAACCGGAAATGAGTAATAAGCCTACTAAAAAAGACGTAAAATTTCGTGTCGGAGATTACGTAAGAATAAGCGAACTTAAACCAGCATTTTCTAAAGGTTATGAGCCAAATTTCTCGCCGGAAGTATTTTTCATTTCCTCTATTTTGAATTTCAGAAAACCCGTTTTATATCGTTTGAAAGATTTGGACAGCAAGCATATAACCGGGTTCTTTTACTCTGATCAGCTCATTCGAACAGTGGAACCCAAACTGTTTAAGATAGACACTATACTCAAGAAACGTAAACGTAAAGGGAAATTAGAATATTTTGTATCGTTCATCGGTCTACCTAAATCGCAGAACTCGTGGGTAACAGCCGAAAATGTCGAGAAAATCTGAATTCTATTTAACTCTACCTAGCGACGCTAGTATGGATGTCTACCCTAATAACACTATGGGTAGTTACATCACTAAACTACCCGATCCTATTAATTTACAAGGACAATGGGAAATTTCTTTAATAATGTTTAATGTATTGCCTACAGTTTAAAGGGAGGGTGAAGTAGAAAATCAAGTAATTTTTTATCGATTTTTCTACTAATTATAAGACTAGTCTGCATAGCCAAACATTCAGGAAATACTTCTGAATGATTTTAAAATTCAAATTAGGTTCAGATTTTATGGATAATTTTAAAGAAGGTCCTCCGACCAATCGCGTAATGCCTTGCCTTTTTACTAACAAATTTCTCGTGGCACGCTCCATGTCTCGCGCCATCATTATCACGTCGCGCGCGAATTTTATCAAATCTCGTGATAAATTTCATTCAACTCGTAACATGCCACGAGAATTTTGTTAATAAAAAGGCAGGACGTTACGCGATTGGCCGGAGGACCTTCTTTAAAATTATCCTTAAAATCTGAACCTAATTTGAATTTTAAAATCATTCGGAAGTATTTCCTGGATGTTTGACTATGCAGACTGGTCTTATAATTGGTAGAAAAATCGATTTTCTACTTCACCCTCCCTTTAATAAACTGTAGGCAATACGTTAAACATTATTTCGATTACAGCAGTCTATTGCATTACATATCTATTATTCACGTTATCAATCCTGCAACACAATATGGTAGGAAACATACAATTTTCAGTGGAATAATACTATCCCATAGAAGCTATTGGCCACAAATACCGAAGCCACCCTGTATATTCTGTATATTAGCCTCATTCTAGCATCAATTAGATGATCTGATGATATCTCTGAAGTATCTGATGATATTGTTGAACCCTCTGATAAATGAACACCAGAATCCTTGTCATTTTAGCTGGCCTTTAGAACTTCGTGAACAATTTTTTTGCGTTCCCTGGTTTTCAAACGAGAAAGTCTTTCATCAGACGTTTTGAAGCATTTGGGTGTGGAAAATAGAAGTTATATTGTTGGACTGGCTTGTTTAAGCAAAATTTTCTTGGGAACAGTATTTAATAGTTCTGCTTGCATATACCTAACGAAGTCTTCAGTCTTGAAGTGATCAAAGCATATTCTACCATAATTCGGATTTCGGTAAGTACAGAGAAGTAAACACGGCCGCGACGACAGCATGAGTCCAAAACGGAAAAGTTTATCTCGTATGCCACGAGAGAAAAGCAAGCGCGCGGTTTTATAACCCCGAAAAAAACTATCGAAAAAACAGCCGATCAAGGCAACCTGTTATAGCGCTTTTCTTTACGAACCTTGCCATAGAGTTTAGTAATACAAAGGGGACAGTCTATAAAGTGCATACAACTTTACAAGGGATATGTTATAAAGAAAATTTATACCAGAAGTAATATAAGAAATTCCCTACGGGAGGAAAGTATACAAGACGCCATAGGCATAACGTTAAAACGCGCGAGACATCCTCGAACCGCCAAATACCATATTCAGAGTTTCAGACACTATTGCTCATGGACAAGGTACGGTAGATCTTAGTCCTTTGATATGGTCGTTGGAAAGGGAAAGAGGAAAAAGCGCTTTAAACTAGTGTAGTCTGCTTAGCCGTCTGTCGTAAAGAAATAGAAGATTCCTGATTTTGTTGTGAAGACAAGAAAATGAAAATTATGATTACAAGAATAAAATTTCGAGAGAGATAATAACACCATATTAAAATCTATGTATAGTGTTAGTCATATACCTTGGCACGATAAGGGTTTAATTCAAAGTTTAGGCAAAGACTATGAAAATCCTATAATCAAGTCACTGTCTGTTTATTAATGATTGATTATCATCAAAATCTTACAATACTGTATGCATTATTTCATTGGAAAAGTTTAAAATTACAATGAGTCTGTGAAATTGACTTAACTTAAGCAGCCGATGCAATCGCGACATCAGAGAATGTATTCCTATGCTTAAGCGGCCCGGCCCTATTTTTGTAACTTTGTTTACGGCCGTATAAGTGCGCGGGGACATTGGCGGTAGGAGGATGTATCGGGAAAAATTCGCCTTTGTATACTTTCCTCCCGAAGGGAGGTTTCTTATATTACTTTTGCTTATACAATATATCACAGTGCAACATATGTAATATATTAAAAAAAGTGAAACAATAAGGGCTGAAAAAGCGAGCATCAGGTAAAAATTTCTTTTCTGGACGCCATACCTCCAATTCTGAGTGAGACTGAAGCCCCATTCACATTATCCAACTTTAGTCGGCAGACTTGTCAGGTGACCCGTTCAGACTATACAACTTGTCCGCCCGAATTTTGTTGAGGCTTTTGTAGTTCATATAACGTTCACAAGAGGGGACCATATTATAACTAGTGATTGAGCCTCGCAAAAGTGTCTGCTTCAGTGCTAGTTTTTGTTTTCCTATTACAGTTTAGGGTAATTGTTTGAATTTAACTATGCAGTTTGAAGTAGAGAACCGCAAAAAAAATAGTAGCTTTGATGGGAATCGCTTTAATAATTGATAGAGAAAATAAGCATAGGGAATTAAAGAGGAAGCGGACCGTTTGGATTAAGTCTTGGATAAAGAGAAGGAAAGAAAAGGGAGCCTTCACTTTAGTGAACGAACTACGCTTGGAGGATATACATAGTTATAGGTGTTACCTTCGTATGTCTGAAGACACTTTCATTTCAATACTGAATGTTGTTAAAAGTACTATCGAAAAGCAGGATACATTGTTTCGCGAGTCCATCCCTGCTGAAGAGCGATTAGCCGTCACTCTCCGTTTCTTGGCAACAGGTGTGTATTTTCTAAATCACGCTGTATTCGTAGTACGTATCTAATGATTGGTTTTTTAGGTGAAAGCATGAATTCATTGAAGTACCAATTCCGTATGGATTAGAGTACAATACATGGCACTATTTATGAAACCTGCAATTCTATCTTTAATAAGGTTGCTCCCAAGTAATATTCAACGAAAATTAGGTCTAAAACACAACAAAAGCTAGCATTAATGGTTCCTCTACAAATAGGAACATTGCATTCCCACAAAATACAGAAGAATGGTTAACAATTGCCATAGATTTGAAGGACAAATGGCAATATGATCACTGTATCGGAGCCATTGATGGGAAGCACGTGAATGTAACTGCCCCACCAAACTCTGGTTCATACTTTTATAATTATAAGGGCATATTTAGCATTGTTCTCCTGGCTCTTGTTGCAAAGTATGTATAACATTTTATATCGTAAATACACCAGAACTACATTCAATTGGTAATAATGTTATTAAATCTAGGCAATATTTGTTGATATTGGGACCAATGGAAGGTGTCATGATAGTTCAACCTTCATAAATTCGAAGCTATACGAAGCATTCATAAGAGATGCAGAAAAGCTAACAAAACCACGACCCTTACCAGGGCGTATTAAACCAGTTCCCTTTGTGATAGTAGCCGATGAGGCATTTACGTTAAAACCCAACGTAATGAGGCTTTTTCCCAAAGCAGTGCTAACCTTTAACAAAAGAGTGTTTAATCTTAGTAAATTTGATTAATATGGGCTCTTCTCAAAGTAATAATTATATGTAAATAAATGTAGACTTTTAAGAGCTAGGAGAGTGTCCGAGAACTTTTACGGTATCATTGCAAGCGGGTTTCGCATTCTATTGGACACCATTCAAGCAAAGCCAGAGCACGTCGAAACCATTGTGCTAGCCATTTGCACACTGCATAATATACAACGTCAGCAAAGCATTGATAAGGAGGAGGGAGCTCTTGATTGTCATTCAGATGAAAGTGGGGAGGAGTGTGATAACCAACCATTGTTATGGCCACTTGCTCATCAGGGGTGCCGTGAATCACTACAAGCGAAACAAGTGCAAGAAGAATTTATGAAATATTTTTGCAATGAAGGCGCCTTGGATTGGCAATGGAATCTGATACGAGATTACTAAATGTCAAATAAATGAACTATTGTTAACTTCGTTTAGCATTACTATTCCCATATGTTAAAGGTTTTGAGTCACAACTAATCTGTCACATAAATAATATCATTATTTAAATAATACCTTATTAATTATGACATGAATTAAATGTTCAATAGTATAGTTTGTTTTTTACACTACTCAATGAGGAAACGTACATATTCATTTTAATGATGTTTTTTTTTTCAAATATCATTTCTATTATTTGGCATTTTATTTTATCTGAATCCTTTGGGGGCAGTAACCTTAATTGAGTAGCAATAAATGCTCCAAAAAGTTCGTGCTCATCTCGTACATCCTCCATTTTCCTAGGTGGTGCTGGGTTTTTTAGGCATGCCAAAAGCTTCTCCTAAAAATTCCTCGGTTCTGTTCGACACTTTTCGTTTCTTCCTTTTCTGCGTTTTGGATGTCTCTTCTTCGCGGTTTGAAGTAGATGTAGAAGCCGTACCTGCTTGCCCTGACAATGATGAATTTGTGCGAGAATTGTCGTCAGAATCAATGTTATTATCAGAAGGCTCGATAATCTCATCAGAAAAAAAGCTTGGTAATTCAGCATTAACATTCACTTCTTCAACATTGTTTTGGTTCTGTCATTATAACAAACAACAAATACTTTAATAAAGTCAGAGAATATTGTTCCTCATATATTTGTTATTACTTGAACGTTGGATACTGGTTCGATATCCATGCTAGATCGCGCTTTTCTTGGTTGAAGAACTGTCTTCAAAAAAAGTAAATCGGCAAAAAACTCCCATTTGGGCTCATAAATGTCATCTGTCCCGGCTCCGCTCTTTTTGGAGCCTGAAACTTTGGATAGATCTCTTGTAAAATATGTTCTTATACCTTCCCAGCGGGTTTTAATATCAATCACTAAAGGTAGAAAGAAACAAATACTTAACGTGATAAAGGTACTGTAGTATGATATGTAATATAATGAATACCTGAACAGCCCACCATTTCAGCAACTTCCTCAAAAGCTTTATCTCGTAGAGCTGTTTTTTTAGTGGGCATGTTTTGTATTGTATATGAATTCATTCTCACGAACGAATTCAATCAATTTTCTAGTGTCATTACTACTCCAGTTAAATTTCTACAATTAAATTATCATATTATAGCCCAGAAACATTATAAATTCAAAGCATTTCGTAATACTTACGGTGGATTTTTTATTAGCTGCCATCTTAAGTTGTAAACTTTACTATTTTTAAAGACCAAGGCCCAAAACCACCGTAAAGCTACGACGAAAAAGTTCGCTCGATCGCGTTGCCGCAGAAAAAAACTATACGTCAGATGGCCATGTGTTCCGCGACGTCACAACAATCGGCGTTTTTGATTGGCTATTTCTCATTCCGACTCCAATCGCCTACCAAGGCGATTAAAATCGGAAGGAAAACATAAAGAAAATCTATAAGAATGATGGAATTTTTATTTCCCAAGAATAAAGCTCCGAATTTGAAAACAATTTACAAAATAACCCTTTTCATAGCAAAACAGTTTTTCAAAAGTTATTTTTACGTGAGCAGATGAAAATTAATGCATCAAATAAATCAAGGCCACGTAAGTGGCACCCAGCCATTTACAGTGGTGTCTGTCCATTAAAGCGAAGTCTCCAACAACATACGAGGTTTTAAGGCAAGCTATACCACTCCCCACAAAAAGGACTTTGTTCAATTATTCAATTGACATGACTTCAAAGAGTGGTTTCGATGAAGCTACACTGCTAGAAATGAGGACCAAAATTTATTTCGACAACTTAGAAGAACACCAGAACTATTTCTCGTTAATTTTGGATGAAATTCAAATAAAACAAGACCTTGTATTCAAAAGTAATACTGGGGAATTGATAGGGGCCAACAATCTTAATACCTTTCGAAACAGAGTAGCAGAAATTGAAAAACAAATTCTACACTCTAACGAAGAAGAAAATAGCAACTTTGAGTTAGCCACTCATGTGCTACAATTAATGGTTAGAGGTGTGACAACAAACTTTAAATATGCTTATGCATATTTTCCATGCGATAAGCTAAAGGCGGAAGACTCGTATTCAATATTATGGGAAGCAATAGAACATTTATAAGGAGCCAGTTTTAAGATTATTTCGGTTATATTTGATAAGGCTGCCACCAATCAAAAATTAATCAAATTTTGCACGGAGAGTGAAAAACTCTTACGCCAAGACAAAGTGGGTTATCGGTGTAAAAATCCATTCAATAATTTTGAACCATTATACTTTGTTTCTGATGTGTGCCACGGGATGAAAACGGCCAAAAATGGATTAGCAAACAGCAGTAAACTTAAAAACCATAAAGACCAAATTTTCAGACGAATTAGAAAGCTTAAAAAAATGGGAAATATTTGCATGTTGTTGATACATATAAGCTTGATTCATCTTCGTTACTAAGACTAGCACCCAAACTTACGTACAACCATGTAAACCCAGATTCATACAGCTGTATGAAAGTTAAATTATGTGTACAAGTACTGAGCAGTACCACAGCCAACGCAATGGAAAAACTTTTCGGTGATGAAGCGTCCGAGTCATTTAAATTCTTGAGGATGTTCGATACATTTTTTGATATTCTCAATGTTTCAAACTGCACAGATGCTAAAAGGAAACTAAAGCCAGCCTTAGCTCCATTTAAAAGTGTGGATGATTGGCGTTTTGAGGTATACTAATTTCTTCAGTTTAAAATACAGTTTTTCAAAAACTAATTTCCTTGTAGTGGCTGATGAAAGATTTTCTCGGGTACCTAGATGAGTGGGAAGAGGAAGTTAGTCATTCTGAAATAGATGATGAGTTGCCCTGATCAAAAATGCAACTTAGTGAAGAAACTTTGGAAGGATTGCGAATCACTGGTAATAAATTAATCTTATAAAGTTATACTTTTTCTAAACAGTGTCACTAATTGTCTTTCCCCCAATTTATTTCAGTTCATTCGAGTATAGCCCTCGTCAAATACATGTTGGAGAAGGGGGCACCGTTCGTATTAACTTCACATTTTAATCAAGACCCTGTTGAACAATATTTCAGCAAGCAAAGGGCAGCTTCTGATGCTGGAGAAAATCCAACTGTTAGTCAGTACGGACAAGGTGTGAAAAGGATAAAATTAATGAAATCCATTATACCCAACACCTTAAATGGAAACTGCTCTAAAACTTTAGGAAAAAGAGCTTTAAGAAACAAAGTTGCTCGGGATGCTTTTCGTTTGTGAAATGTTTCTTTAGATTGACAATAATTGGTTATTTAGTTTGTTAATTGTTTAGTAAAACTTTCTTTCGAGTTATAACTTTCAATTCTTTCCTTATACCACTGCTATTCAAACTATCCCTCTTACGGGACTGGATTTGGGATTTACATTTTCTTGTAAGTCCTTTCAAATGACAATTAATTAGGATTTGGTAGCATTTGAGCTTGGCACTGTTTGAGTTCTCTAAATCTTTACTCCATAATTTATCCCATAATCCATTAATATTTTGGTTTTTGTCTAACTCCAACTTTATTTTGCAATTTCTTGTAGTATTTAAAACCGTAGCATCAACATATTTACAAATAATATCACAGACTTTAAAGAAAAAGCTATAAGTAGTTTGAGAGAGGTAAAGTAGACCACCTCGGTCTTGCTTTTCAGTCCAAGAATGGTAGTTTTCTTTGGCTTCTTCTTTTGGGATAAGACAGTTTCTCCAGAAATCTTCACATTCAAAAAACCCAATGATCTGATCAATTGCATATCCTGCTATTTGATGTATGGTGTTCCCTTCTTTTTTCTTAATTTCTGAAGCGCTTAGCTTGCACTCGAACCTTTTCTGGATTTTAACTGCACTTGACCCAGGTTGGTTTTCAGATGCTTTCATTTCAGTTTCACATTAATCAAATGTCTTGATTAAAATCAAGATCTAAAAAGTATCGATAAGACTGAGGTTATCACTTGTCTGAAGGATCAGATATTAATTTTTCTTTTTAATTGATACTTAAATGCATGCTTAAGAAAAACAACGTTCCATTACCGTTTTCCGTTCAAATAAATTATTTTATTGGTAATCAATTTCAAAAATTTACTTATCTCGGCTTTTGACCACAAATCCATTCCCCGAAAACATTTTATCATTACATTAATTACTTTTGGGAGAGTACGCATATGGTTTTGCGTTTTAAACGGTTCCTAAAGACGTTACATCCCCATTCGAGACTGGCACGCTTCGCAGTGGAACATTTTAATTATTCTAAAACCAATGGCACCAAATTCAATAGGGACAGAAAGATTTTTCTTGCGGTTTTGCAAAATGATGTAATATCAAGTGTACTTTAGTCAACCGTCGTATTGTTCTTTATCATAGTTCAGGGCATGATCAGTGTTACTGCCCAATTTCTCTCTCTAGTTTCTAACAATCGTTAGGGACTATTTGATATGGCACAGCACAACGTTATATACATTTGTAAATTCTAAGTAGCACAAAAGGAAAAAGAATCCATTTTTTCATATTTTGGTTTGAAATAAATAAACTCATGATAGTAGTTATAACGAACAGAAAGTCAAGGGAATGACACCGGTATTGAGCAGCAAAATGAGAGGAAAGTTTGCTTCAAGTTAGCAGAGGGACATGGTAGTGAAAATAGTAATCTAGATTTTTGTTCGTTCAAACCTTAATATATCATGAAAAATTCAAGTGAGGAGGCGACACTACCTAGAAAGATTGATTTGGCAGATAACAGCGAAAAAATTATGTTCTACACACACTGGGACTATGGGAGTGCTTCAGGGCCGCAGGTCGCACATGATGAAATTCCAAGTCCAGTTTACATCAATTCTCCCTGGTCGTACTAGTAGCAAGTTAAAGAGTTATAGACACATATAGTACATGATCTTATATTCCCTTAGTTTGTAGTCTATTTTATGCTTTCCTATACGTAGATTTCGAAAATATCGATATTTGTTACATTTAAATTACTTTTAACCTTGAAATTACAATTTGAAAGTGACTCCAATTGTCCACGTGGCCCCGCCTACGTTTGAATATTTTCACACCGTGGTCTTGGCCAAATTGTTTTTTCAAGGTATATACGTCACGATCTGGGAAGGAAACTCCGCCTACGCCATCTTTAGTCGCCTGCTTGGTAAATATTGCGCCGAGGCTTAAGATATCTCAGCTGAGCTCAGGCTAAAAATTCAGTCTAACTTGATTTAGTTAACTTCATTTTTAAAATTTAGTTTGTAGAAGTCAGTATGAGTAATTACTCTTATAAATGTATTGTTCCGGGTTGCAAAAACAATAACAAAACTAAAGCACCGTCAATACTATTCCATTGTTTTCCTAAAAACGAAGACATTCGAAAGGTTTGGATTGAAAATGTTGGAGTTTCAGAATCTAAAATCACGAAAAGTAGCCGCGTTTGTTCTGTTCATTTTACGAGCGATTGTTATGAACATAAACCCGGTGCTTTGATTAACATTAGTCCTATTAAACGGTACGGTTCTAAATTCCTGGCTCGTGGTTCTGTTCCAACAATTTTCGGTACTCAAAATGGGGAATCGGGTGTAGGCCTAAGTGTGATAAGTTCGGTTAATTTGCCATCAATGGAAGCGTGTGCATCAACTTCCGTGGAGAGTCTAGAAAGCGTTCATGAACCTTCGGAAACTTTAGAAACTGATTACACTGAAGGTTTAATGCTACCGAGAAAGAGGGCTAAATTAATGGTGAGTTTATTCTCCAGTCGCTGCGAGAACTATCTGTACTAATTGTATCTGTTTATTTATTGAACACCAATTTTTAAATTTTAAATTTTTAGGATTCCGATACCTTCTCTAATCCATCGATTGGAATTCAGTGTGTTGTTTTTCCAAAAACTAAAAGTCGAGGAACTCAGTTATTATTTTCGCCTGGAGCAAAAGCATTTGGAACGCAAACGCAAATAAAACAAAGCAACAAATGTAAGTTTCGTGATGATTGAAGTTTTAAAATAATTTTAATCTGAAACCCTGAATTATTTTAGGTCATCAAGCTGGCGTAGCTATGGTAGACCTCGCTGACAAAACCACGCAAACTGATTTTCACAATGAAAATAAGGAGAGCCTAATAAACCAGTTTTTACAATCACGGAATGACGATGACTGCTATGATTTTGAAGAGGATGAGGAGGTAGATGCCGGAGCTCGTTCAGATCCATTGGAATCGAGCTTCAACATATCATCTATAGCAGAAGAAGATGTACACGAGTAAGATATTTTTGGTGTTGACAGTTATCAGATAATTGAAAATAAATTTCAAAGATCTTATTTAATTTCTAGTTCTAGAAGTTTTGAAGGAATTAATCCAGTTACTGAGCGGAAGTTCATAGTATTTGAAGCTGCTCTCCTCCAACTCTTCGCTTTTTGTAGTCAGTGCTTATCAAAGTGCTCAATTAAATCAAATGTCAATGGATCGATGATAACCATCGAAACTCACTGCCCAAATAACCATCGTCATGTGTGGAGCAGCCAACCTTTGATTGGAAGAAAGCCAGCTTTGAATATTTTAACTGCAGCTGCCATTCTCTTTTCTGGACTTAATCCAGGGAAAACATTAAGAATGTTCCAATTTTCTCAGATTGTCATGTTCGATTTGCGAACATATTACAGGCTTCAAAAAGCATATCTTTTCGAGCGATTAAAACAGTATGCTATTTCTAATTTTGTTTATATGGTAATAAATTTGTGCCTAATAACATTGTATACATATAGGTATGGCATGATGAACAAAAAAGCCTTTTGGATTCTTTACAAGGCCAAAAACTTGAAATGGGAGGGGATGGCAGATTTTGCAGCCCTGGTTTCTGCGCAAAATACGGAAGCTATACCTTTTTGGAAGCCCGAATCAAAAACGTTATTCACCTCGTATTACTTCAAGTAAGAATATGTTTTTTTTTGTTCTAAGATTTACGTAAATAGCATTTCTAAAAATGTTTCTTCATTTAGAGTAATCAAGTAAAGAATAGCGTTGCTATGGAGCTGGAAGGCTTGAAATTAGGACTGAAGTTTCTCTTTGACCGAGGGTTGGAAATAGCGTTTTTGGTGACAGATAGGCACATACAAATTAGAAGTTTTTTTAGGAAACATTATCCACAAATAAGACATCTTTTTGACGTATGGCATTTAGTAAAATGTAAGTTTATATTATTATTATTATTATTATTTCGTATTATTATATTATTATTATTTCTTATTAGTTGTGATTAAGTAATAAGTATTATTATTTAATTATTTTAGCTGTCAAGTCCAAAATTGCAAAAGTCTGTGGCCAGAAAAAAACCATGGAAGTTCTACTCAAATGGAGCAAAAGTATCCAGAACCATTTGTACTGGATCGCTAGTTCCAGTGATGGTGATGGCAACCTCATGCAAGCAAAATGGAAATCCATTTTACGCCATGTTACCAACAAACACAGAGGCCACGGTGAACCATTTCCAGAGTGTGCTCACGGTACCCTAGAAAAAACTAAAGACCGACCACGGAAATGGCTTAAAGTTTCAGAAATTGCTTTCGCATCTCTAAAACAAATTATAGACAGTTTTGTAAAGGACATAGCGCAGCTAGCCTGGATATGCCAGACGTCTTCTGTAGAAGCTTTCCATGCAGTAGTAATACAATTTGCTCCCAAACACACGCACTATTCTTTCCATGGAATGGAAGCCAGACTTTATTTAGCCGCGCTTCATTATAATGAAAATTCGGAAAAATTACAAGCTATCACCAAAAATGGTGAAAGACGGTGGAATATATTCTTTCCAAAATACAAGGCTGGGGAATATTCTGTAAGGCCAATCATGGCTGCGTCGACTTATCGTAAGTTTATGAAAGTATAATTTTTTATACCTGAAGAATTTTTCTTAAAATTATCAACCACTTTGTTCACCCTAGGTTATGTAGAAAACCTCATGGCAACTACATGTTCTTTTGCTTCTGAAGAAAGCTATCAAACTGGGTTTGAAAAGAGCGGGGAATCTTTAGGAGAAGCCCCCAAACCTTTGGCTTCAAAATATGAACATCCATCTAAATCTGACGCGGTAGCCTCATATGAAAAAGCAAAGCGTTTTAAAAAGCAATGAAATGATTTATTAAAATAACTGTTTTGAAAAGCTATCTTTCTTGTAATTTTTTTATCCTTTGGTGAATGTTTTTTACTCCGGTTTGTCAAGTAATGATAATAATTTCGAATAATATCAGGAGTCAAGTATTTACAAAATTGAAAATTCGGAAGTTAATGATAGTAATAATAGTTTAGGCGTTGCTGGTGTGCAAAATCCTGTTCATGGAGTGTTGTCTTTTCAATATCGACGACCGCGGCCCCTTCTTTGTCTTACACGGAAGTGTCTAAATCCGCAATACTCGTTGGAAGGGTACGCGTTACGGATTTTACTGATGACACAACTGGGTATTGGTAAACGTGTACCTGGTAAAAACCAATATATCCAGCGCATGAACCTCCGATAAGCCAGGTATCTATAAGTCTGTTAAATTGGAAAAAAAATTATTAGAATCTATATTTTTAAATTTTAATCAGGTTAAATAGCGGTTATAACAACTAAATTTAGCGTAAAATTGACTTCATTTTCTATCTTGATTTACAGTATGAGATAAATTTACTTAGGACGTTAGTGGCAATATTCAGAGAAATTAACTTACTTGTGTATAAACCCTTCGGGGGTTCAAGAAATCTTTCTCCGCCGTCAGGGTTTACAAACTCCAGATACGCCAACCTCAGTTGGTTTCTGCGGATACACGTTTCGTCAAACTCGTCGTGCTGAGTAATGCAGGTTCCGTTGGTAATGAACTCTTCTAGTTCAGGTTTTTCCCTGCAACAAATGCTCTCCTCAGCAGTTGGCATAATAACACAGTATCCGCAGATGCACCTAAAAATAATCTTTAGATACAGACACAAATAATAAGGCTATGTAAAACTCAAAAGAGTTATATCTTACCAATCTGAGTTCCCTAATCTAGGGTTTTCAGGTTCAGGTCGTGGGTTTTCATCTTCAGAACTTGAAGAAGCCAAGGGTTCAAATTGATAAGGCAATACTCCGTGGACAGGATTTTGCACAGCGCCAAGGCCTAAACTATTATCACTATCACTAACTTCCGAATTTTCAGTCTCGTAATTACTTGACTCGAGAGATTCTTCAATATTACTATCATTACTTGATAAAGCGGAGTAAAACACATCACCTGAAGAGGAGTCGGATTCCATTTTTCAAGTTCAGTATAGACTTGGTAGCATAGAAAAGTTACTAGCTTTGATCTATCCAATAATGATAACTCAACTCACCTACGTCATACCTTAGCCACTCCCCTTGGACGATTTCAAATTGGTAATAGTGCCCAGTCAAGATTAGAATTAAGTTTCTAATTACTAAACCAATTTTTAATGGGGAAAATTTATACCGATAATTTCTTAGAGGCCCAAACTTTATTTTCAACATGAAATTTAACCTCATTCAAATTATCTGTCAGTAACTCTTTAAGCTATAGTTAGTCTCGAAAGAGTTATATAGTGCTTGTAACTTTCAAAAGGTTGTTGTCATAGCTAAACAGACCGTTATTAAAGTTTTTTATTGTTTTATAGGTTATTTTGACTCGTTATCTCCCAAAAGTAATTAATGTAATGATAAAATGTTTTCGGGGAATGGAATTGTGGTCGAAAAGCCGAGATAAGCAAATTTTTGAAATTGATTACCAGTAAAATAATTTATTTCAACGGAAAACGGTAATGGAACGTTGTTTTTTCTTAAGGATGCATTAAGTTTCAATTAAAAAGAAAAACTAATATCTGATCCTTCAGACAAGTGATAACCTCAGTCTTATCGATACTTTTTATGTCTTGATTCTAATCAAGACATTTTTGATTAATATCTGTTCCTTTAGTCTTCATTTTAATTAAGAATGTTAAGAAACTGTTTTACATTTTCAAAATCTGCACTAAGCAGAAACATATATAAAGGGGACCATAAATTTAGCTCAATCAGACATTTATTTATAATGATACTTCAAAAAACCGTAAATCATTAAAAGTTTGTATTCTTATTGTAATTAACATAATACAATTTTTTACAATCATTTATTGAACGCGAGGCGCCCCCTAAAAATTCCAGATATAGGACCAAATTGACAATTTTACGAAGTTTTTAAAAATGCTGATTTATGTTCGTTTAACATTTAGCTCAAAATTGTCATAAGCCCAATATGAAATTCGCAAATCCTTAAAACTTCACAAAGACGATCCGAGATTGTCAATTTCAAACTTTTTTGTAGCATAAACTAACGTCTGTTTGATATTAAACTTAAAACCTTAAACAAAATATAGTCAGGGCTACCCTAAAAGTTCACAAAGATGATCGAAGATTGTTAATCGTTGTTAATACGTCTAAAAAGTGCCATCTTCAAAATATGTAGCCGGGGTAAAGAGAGCGCGATCGAGTGGGCTATGCTAGTGGTTACAAGTCGCGGGGGTTGGGACAGGGATAAGGGAGTTGAGATGGATTGGAAATGATGATGGGCGACCTGCAGCACCGTATCTCTCCCAATGTACCTCACGCACGCCCCTACCCTAAGTGCTGCCGCGCAGCTCTATTTTGTTTGTATGAGAACTAGCTTCTATTTTGAAGATAGAGGAGCGCCCTTTACAATTTCGTCCAGTACGACCCTACCTAACCGCTGAGGATGCTGGGAGGACTATGGTGCTGTAGGTGGGGGTACACAGGCAACGCTATAGGTATGGGGGTTTCCACTCCATTTCTCTCTCCTTCAAGGTTGGGACTCCAGGCATAGCCGACTCCATCACGTACTCGACAACGCGAAGCAACTCGCGCCAGCGTGGGAAATAAGGCGGTGACACAGGGCAAATGACCAGTTTAAAAATTGCCTGGTCCAGTTCAAGCAGCCAGAAGCACCCGGGGCAAGTACCGACAAGTACCTTCAAACACCCGGGCAAGCACCCACAAGTACCTACAAGCACCCACAAGCACCTACAAGCACCCACAAGTACCTACAAGCACCCACAAGTACCTACAAGCACCCACAAGTACCTACAAGCACCCACAAGTACCTACAAGTACCCACAAGTACCTACAAGCACCTTCAAGCACCCACAAGTACCTACAAGCACCTACAAGCACCTACAAGCACCCACAAGTACCTACAAGCACCCACAAGTACCTACAAGCACCCACAAGTACCTACAAGCACTCACAAGTACCTAAAAGCACCCACAAGTACCTACAAGCACCCACAAGTACCTACAAGCACCCACAAGTACCTACAAGCACCCACAAGTACCTACAAGCACCCACAAGTACCTATAAGCACCCACAAGTACCTACAAGCACCTACAAGTACCCACAAGTACCTAGAAGTACCCACAAGTACCTACAAGTACCCACAAGTACCTACAAGTACACACAAGTACCTACAAGCACCCACAAGTACCTACAAGTACCCACAAGTACCTACAAGCACCCACAAGTACCTTCAAACAAACCTACAAGCACCCACAAGTACCTACAAGCACCCACAAGTACCTACAAGTACCCACAAGTACCTACAAGCACCGACAAGTACCTACAAACAAACAGGCAAGCACCCACAAGTACCTACAAACACCCACAAGCACCTACAAGAACCCACAAGTACCTACAAACGCCCACAAGCACCTACAAGCACCCACAAGTACCTACAAGCACCCACAAGTACCTACAAGCACCCACAAGTACCTACAAGCACCCACAAGTACCTACAAGCACCCACAAGTACCTACAAGCACCCACAAGTACCTACAAGCACCCACAAGTACCTACAAGTACCTACAAGCACCTTCAAGCACCCACAAGTACCTACAAGCACCCACAAGTACCTACAAGCACCCACAAGTATCTACAAGCACTCACAAGTACCTACAAGCACCCACAAGTTTCTACAAGCACCCACAAGTACCTACAAGCACCCACAAGTACCTACAAGCACCCACAAGTACCTACACGTACCCACAAGTACCTACAAGCACCCACAAGTACCTACAAGCACCCACAAGTACCTACAAGCACTCAAAAGTACCTACAAGCACTCACAAGTACCTACAAGCACCCACAAGTACCCACAAGTACCCACAAGTACCTACAAGTACCCACAAGTACCTACAAGCACCCACAAGTACCTACAAGCACCCACAAGTACCTACAAGCACCCACAAGTACCTACAAGTACCCACAAGTACCTACAAGCACCCACAAGTACACACCCACACAGACAGACACACACACAGACACACAGGATCGTTACAGAACCTCTCCGTGACATACGTCACTCGGAGAAGTAAAAATAAGCAGTGATAAGGATGAAACTATATTTAATGCAAAACCACACAATAAGTCTTCTTCCACTTGAATAGAATTTCGGCCCGATGGGACTATATTATAATGAAAATCGCAACTTTTGGCTTCGTTCGGTCGAATGGGACACTACAAAAAACCTTCGGTCGAATGGGAATTCGGTTGAATGGGACCAAGGCTCCCACATCCGCTGGTGTGATGCGTAAATGGTCGACAGTTTTTTTTGACCTAGTTGGGAATATATAATACTTTATTATTCATACCTATCCAGACTATGGATATGTCTATATGTTACTGTAAATAGTAGTCATTCCACGCGTTCATTTAATTAGAAATGTGACTGTCGTTAAATTTAAATGGAATCCTTATAAGCGTTTTATGATTTAAATCTAGGCTTCGGACATCGACAGCATTAAATCATTTGCTAATTCAACTAAAAAACCCGGTTTTAAATTACCCGTCTCGGCAAGGGAAGCTTTGAAAATGGTTTTGCAAAATCGTTACGCTTTTATTTTGTCGAAAAGCACACTTCAATTTGAAATTGCGAAATCTGAATTAGCACGGGAAGCTTTTCACTTAGCTACTGAGAATTTATTCGTTGATCACATCGCCATCGTTTTCCATAAATTGTTTCCTTGCAAACAACGCATCAATAAATGGTGTGATTGCCTTTTCACTTTATTTGCCTTTAGTCGAACTAACCTTATTTTCAGGTTGAATATTTTATCGTGTTCTGGATTGATACAAAAATGGAAGTCCGACGATTTACGATTTTTGTCGAATGGGAAAAACAAAACAGATATCAAAATGAGTGACGAAACAAATTACATTAATCTGGCCGACCTCAAATTTGTATTTTACATCTTAGCAGCTGGATGGATCTGCGCAAGCGCCTTACTTCTACAACGGATTGTAACTTGCCTGGTACTTAAGATTTTTCAGCTAAAAAATCTCTGATGAAGTGAACACAAAGTGAAATTCCGCTAGGGGGCTCAACAACTGAATAGTTTGATGTTAAAATGCAAGGCGCTTTGAGAGCAGACGCGAATGAAGTTGCTATTTTATTCGCATCAATGGAAAAATGGCTTGGGTTTTATAGCAACGAGGCATAAGTGCTTTGATTCCCTTCGAAATTAAGAAATGGATTTTAATTTTTGACACACATGTGGCACTAAATTAATATATGTTACGGATACAACCATTAGGGGTTACTACAAACCTGACACGTGTACGTATTAAAATGGCGTTAACTCCCTCTCCATCTAAATCCATCATGTGACACTCACTTTTTACCTCTCCAAATGACGTATGTCACGGAGAGGTTATAATTTCAACGTTTCTGTCTGTCTGTCTGTTGTTACACTCCAGGGGATCGCGTGCGCAGTTGGCAAATCAGGCAAATGTGTTCTCAATTTCCGGACCGGAAAATTGGAAAAATGTATTCCACTTACAATGGCTATTACTCCATTGACCGTCTAACACCACCATCTTTTATTTATTTGAGTAATACACGATTATTTTATTTATTTAAATAATACACGTACATTACATTCATTTAGTTGATTATTTCATTGTTTATTTAATTAAAGAAAAATAATTCATTTTGTAACTTATTAGTGGTTTTCGTTTAGACCTTTTACCAAGTGATATTCTGCGTCACTATAGTTCTCGACGGATATATCTTTCGATTAAAGTTACACCTGTATGTAATCTTTATAAACGATCTACCTAAATGTGTAGTCAATAAGACGCAACTGGTAACGTTCGCTGATGACAATAAAATATTTCGACAAATAAAATATATAAAGAATTGAAACCTTTTAAATCAAGTTCTACAAGCCATAAATTTTTGAATTGAAAGTAATGGTCTCCCGTTAAACGCTACATTGAGTAGTGTAATTACATAGACACGAAAAAAAATTGGATAACGTTTAATTACACAATTAATGGTGCCTTCGTTCCAAGGGATACATCAGCTACTGATCTTGGTGAAGTTATTGACCAGAAATTCCACTTAGAGCGCGGCATCATCTATCCATTATCCAAAAATTGGTTGACAACCGATTATTTTTAAACAAAGTTGTGTATTATAATACGATTTAACATGTAAGTTCTGTGGATAGTTTTCGAGTATGGATAAAGTTAAAATAACGTGGATAATGGATAGATAATGCCGAACTCTAGTTCAAACGGATATAGACTTGCTTTAAATGTAGCCACTTTAAAATTGTTAACACAAATACCATTAATGACCTATTTTAGTGAATTAATTCTTCGTTTGCACAACGTTTTAATAATTTTTTAAACTCTGATTTTGTCTTAAAACTTGATAACGCTAAATTAACCAAAAGTATGTTTTTAAAAATTGTATAAATATGTACATACATATATATTTTATAGTTATTTAAATGTAGGGATAAGAAAAAAATGTAATTATATCCCTTAAACGTTAAACCTTTAAAACTATGAAATTTAACATAACTGTTATGATGTTATATAGGATTTGAAAATAAATCTCAATTCATTATACGGTTTTTGGGTGGTAAGACGAAAGTGTAGTGGGTTTTATGGTCAATTTTGAACCGAAAATTTTCAATGACCCTTTATCCTAAGGGCCACCCTAAACAAAACAGGTTATCATTGGAATGTTTTACGGATGACCCCTTAGTTAAATTAGCATTATCTTTGAGTTTTCACTTTATTTTAAGGTGCCTTCCCTAAACACTCCAATATTTGTAACTAGTAAACGGTGGTCTTTAGGGTAAAAATATCTTAGAAATTAAATTTTCGACCCAGTATCGCTCACAGAAACTTCAGACCTACGGTTCTCGAACTCTTCTTATGTTTAGAAATTTCAAAAATTAATTCCGAAAAAAAATATTCTTTCGTTAAGGCTCGCAGGAAATAAACGGTATATGCATCGTTAAATAAAGACGCTGATGTTATTAATGATGAAATAAAATTTAATCTGAATTTGAAAATTACTTTTACGTTTGTATATTATATTTTACCTAAATGTGGATCGAAAGGGTATTTGTTACTAGCACGAATGAGGTTTTCTAATTATGATTGAATCTTCTGCGGATTTTATGATAGTGTTTTCGCAGCGTTCTGCCATCAAAATGAGCTCTTAAAATATTAATTTGAGAAATGTGTTCCAATTTAGAACTTTCCATATTAGGGCTGCTGACCATGATAATCATAGCACTGCACAAATCGCTATACCTAGATAGCTGAAATTTTGCAAGGACTTTACTTACTACTCTGGTTCCCTATACCCAATGGAAGGGCCTTTTGGCTTTTGTATTTCGATTAACCGCCCTCTTTTAAAAACCTTGTACATAAATCCTTTTAAGGATCAACTTGGTTTTTCTGTATCAATACAGTGACTATAAATAAAAAATATGAAAACGCCGCACCAACGAAGGCGCTAATGGAATTGTAGTCGATGTTAACCCAATTACATATAGTAAAAGATATATTCTGAGTGGTAAAAGCCTTCAGAAAATATCTCCTTCGAACTAAATTGCGGTGTTTCATGTTACCAGTTTTGTCTTTCCATAACCGATAATGACACGATCTCGCTAGCCTTCGTTGTTGCGAATCAACACGGGATAAACGTAAGAAAACAACAGCGTAACTCGTCAAGGGTACTAAAAAATCCAAGGCCCAATATAATGATACTTGGTAGTAATAATTCCACGGTAATTGCATCAAAGTAACCGGCAATGTTAAACAGAAGTTAAATGTCCATTCGGTTAACCATAAAAGAATATGCATTCGATATTTCTCATCAATTTTTTTCGTTGTTAAAAGAATCGCGGTATGTCTTCGGCATAATCTTTCGTAACTGCGATTGTTTCTTCGGATGCTGTCGTACAAATGACCCAAATTTGTTTCCAAAACAGTACACTCGATAAGCAGCTCAGTTTGAATTAAAAACACAAAAAGTAAAGAGAAGCTATAGCAAAAAATATCGCAGAACATGACAATATACCCTAGTACTCTTTGCGATTTCAAATAGTTAATATTGTATAACCACGCTTCTACGTAAAACTCAATGTAACCTTTGACTTCGAACATAGAAACAAGAGCGAGGATGAACGTAAAAAGCTGTAGAGCAGTTAAAATTATTACGATGATCGCAATATTGGTTGAAATATAGTTTGATCGATCTTTCAGCACGTGGTACGATTTTGGTTTGAAAAACGCAAAGTTCACGCAGTAAAAATATCCGTAAAAGCGAATCAGTACGAAAAGTCGATAAAGTAAAGTTGATATTATGTCCGATGAGTTTAATGCACTGTATATGAAGCAACCTGTCGCGTGAGCAATATGCGAGTGGATTATAAAAAGTAACAAGTATTTACGAAGGCTGTGTTTGGGTGATTTTCGCGAGAAACCCAAGACATTTTGACACTTATCAACGATGGTGAACACGATTTTCTTCTTCAAAGTTGCGTTTTCCGAATTTGAGTACATTATTTCTTTCAAGGTTAACGATGTAAAAATGTTAATTTGTTAATTTTTAAAATTTTTTTAATCCTTGATAGCGTAAATAATAATTTCAGATTAATAGTTACGTAACTTATTACTCATGAATGAAATAACGTTTAAAATATAAAAATATTTCTGTTTTTTATCAAAAAAAAACTACAGACAGAGTTGCCACGAAATTTTCAAGATTCAAATTTCCTGACCTTTTTCTACGATTGTGTTTTTCCAAATTTTCAGCATATAACTCTTTGCTACTATAATCACAATTAACAAGTTTAACATTACACAATTCACATAATTCCAGAGTTGTAATAACTCAGAAATGCGCAACAACTCAAATAAAATGATTTTTATATTTTTAGAGGCTGCACACCGTAATTTCGCGCACGTAACACTTTGATTTGCAGAACTCCTTGATCAAAATAGCTGAATTATGCGAGATAATACAGATCTGGATTAAACAACTCATTCGAGAAAGTTAGTTAATACAATCAGTAAAACTAAGTTATATTTAGTTACTGGAATAAACCGTGGCATGACCGTTACAAATTAAATCGAACTGTTATCTGTTGTGCTTTTGTTTTCGGTTACACTGTTATGGTTTTATTTTCAATTAATCATTAGGGTTGACTAGATCATACACACAGTTGTTTTAATGTCACTGTATTGTGTACATTGTATCAGAAGTTCCCGAAATGGCATGGCGTTGTTCAAAGCTGTTGTTTAAGAAATAATGGCCGCTGTTTCGGGAAATAGCAGTGCTAAACTAAAGATTTGAACACTTTGTTAACCTTAGAATTTGCCTTACCTATTAAGTTCAAATAGATCATCATAACCAAACCTTACGTCACCTAATTGTTTATATTCCAATACTGTTCAGGTTGAAATAACCAAACCAAATCTAACCTTACCTGACGTACTGCTATAATGGTTCAAAGAAACAAACCAAATCTAACCTTACCTGACGTACTGCTATAATGGTTCAAAGAAACAAACCAAAACTGACCTAGTACTATTGGGGTTCAAATAACCAAACGTAACCTATCCTAATGTAATATTACTAGGGTACAAATAAAAAATAACGTCACTTAGTTAACCTAATACTATTGAGTAACAAATAACTAAACATACACCATCATTAACGACTATCGTTTTTAACATCCTAATTGTACGGCTCTTTAGGGAACTGCCTTAAGAGGAAATTGCGTTGCCGTGAAACCGCTATCTAGAGCTACGCGTTTGTGAAGAATGCTCATAGTTTAACCTCTTACATGAGGGCTCACGTCGCTGTACTACTCGTCAAATCACATTCGTCATTCAATTAAATTTTATGAGTAAATGTGTTCGTTTGATCCGTTCTACACTGTACATCTACACCTAAATTTCGTTAGGCCTAATGTGAATGAATATTGATCGGTTTACCAAGTAAATGCAAAGTGTTTTAATATTTATAGTCAAGAAGATCGATATCCAAGATCCACTTATGCATTGCAGTTAGAACGCCCCGAGTGAAACGCCAAGCAGAATAGGTCATTTAAGGTGAGGCCTCATAGATTTCAAGATTTTCAAGCGACTCTAACTCGGGCTCTACGCATCGTAGCTTCACCTCATTTGGTTTTTCTTAATTTAGAATTACGTTGTTGAGGATACATGAAGTTCAAACTGTGTCTTTCCGTTTTTTCACTTACAGGTTATTAAACTAGGTACCGAATATCGCAAGCGTGGTTACATAAATGGCGAGCTTGCCAGGACACGAAGAGTCCTAGTCTATTTAGATTTTGCTTTGGCTATGCTAAGCCTTAGTGTGATCGGAGTTAGTAGTAATTAATTGTTAGAGTAAAGTTAGGGTAGTGACTTGCGGAATTGGACTACCCGGGACAAGCACTATTGAGTCTGGTGGGAGCTCAGAGCCTTCCTTTACAACAATTGACTACGATCACGATGTTCAATTCATACTCAACTTCTTCAGAAGCAAGTTTAATTACTTGGCTTATCTAAATGGGACATCCTAAAGAGAAGAACCTACAGTCAGCAATCAACGCCTACAGAGGACGATTCTGAGCCTAGTACTTCAACGGACGGTGGTAGCGCGCACCACCACCCCCTGCGGAGACTTCCTCAACCACATCGTCTGATACGGCAGCTTCTGATCTGACTAACCTCATTCAGGAAGCGAAACCTGCGAGGATGAGGAAGCTAGGACGAGCCAACCGATGCTACAGTTCCTGCTTTCATCAAATTACTTATAACTTTTAAATGATTAACCTAGTATGATAGTTAACTGGAATCTTTTAATTATCTGTTACATTGTTTAAAGTTACATATTATTATTATGTTATGTTTAAATTAGAAAGATTTATGGATTTAAATTTTCTGCCGATGAAGTCCAATCTTGTCGTCTGGGGGGATGTAACCTTCCGTAGTAATTAAGGGACCTCCTGAGTTTCTACTCCAGGGGTGTAAGGTTACATAGAGAATTAACACCCTGTGTTACCTCTGACCTTTCCCGTACTATATAAGCGTCGACTGCTTATCATTATTAAGTCAGTATTTCTTCACTACTAAGATGTAGTAGTTCGCTCGAGCGAAGGGCTTTGCCCTAGTATTGGACTTCATCCGTTATGTTTAAGTTCTTTAATTGTATAATGCAAGTCGGCATTTAATTATGATTTAGTTAAATAAAAGTATGATTGAATCTAAGGAACTGTAGTAGTTATTCTTAGTATTAGCCAAGGCTTTTATGGCCACGTGGGGCGAGTTTACTAATATCGCAAGCGTGGTTACAATATTCAAATTTTTATTTTTTAAACATTATTTAAAAAGAATTCTTATTTTAGTTTTTTTACCAAAACGTCTTTAGTAAAAATATTTTATAATGAAATATCAGTATCATTTTAAAAATATTACGCATATGCATTTTACTTTCTGTTAAAAATTTACAGTTTGGTTTGAGTATTTGGCTCTATAAGGAGAATAAAATATTCAGAAAATCGTTCATAGCGTACAAAATAAATCAGTATTAAAGCATAGCAAAATATGTTAGCTGATTTTTAAATTTTCGAAGTTTCAAACATTAACGTGTTGTATAGCTCTCAAAAGATCACGATCAAGGTACAGATCTTTTCGACTCTAATTACAATATCACAGTCAAACGGCCTATGTAATTTTTCGCTTCGCATTAATTCACCAAGTTCATATTTTCAGATATCCGGTATTTGAACCGCCTAAAAGCAAAAGTTAGTCGAAAATAAACACTGATATCAAGCTAGTATCCCTTAAAATATTCTTGAAAATGCCAATTTGTTTTTCTAGAACTATTATTAAGGGCGAAATACTTGTTAAAATAATGTTTAAACTTATTTTCGGCAAATGAAATTTTGGTGAAAAAACTAAGATAAGAAATGTTTTTAAATATTTATGGTTTTGAAATAATGTCTTCAAAAATGAAAATTTTAATATCTGTCACTTCAAGCAATTAATTTATTAACTTATCTCCTACTTTTTTGCGCCTTTGTCTGCAAAGAAATTTTTTATTAATCTATATTAGATGAACCCAACATATAAACTCTTTGCTTTCTAATATTTAAAAATAAGCAATAATCTACTTTTTTAAAGAAGCAATAATCAACTTTTTTTTAAGAAGCAATAATCAACTTTTTTTAAGAAGCAATAATCAACTTTTTTTAAGAAGCAATAATCTACTTTTTTAAAGAGCAATAATCAACTTTTTTTAAGAAGCAATAATCTACTTTTTTTAAGGAGCAATAATCTTCTTTTTCAAAGTAACTTATAAAGAATGTCTGAGATTACAATATATTTGGCAGTGCCGTCTTATCCATTGGGCCCGTTGGGCACTGGCCCAGGGGCCCCTTGAGAACAGGGCCCCATAATTGTCAAATAATACTCATTTTACCTTTCTTGTCATAAGAAAACCACAAGAAAATATAAACTACTTTCCATCGGTCATTCAGTCTTTTCAATAAAAAATTCGCCTTCGAGCTTGAAAAATGTAAAACTAAAAATCTGAGACCTATGAGGTAGTCACCCATTGCCTTGGCTTTTACATTATCCCCCTCCCCATGGCCTGACTTAACAACCGCACATCGGCTTATTTATTTAGTTTGAAACCTTCACTCTAAAACAGTCTCAGTCTATACTGTCATTTTGCCCATGCTCAGAGAGAAAACCTGGAATATTCACGATTATTCTCGCTGTTAGGTGGCACGTGGGGTACAAGTCTATTTCTCTCCCTGCTGAAAGTAGACAACTCTGTTTAAAATATAATGCCTGTTATGAATAAAATTATGGCTGAGATGTTAGGCAAACCATAAATAGAGATTATTAGTGATCAAATCAAAAATGAAACGTAATACTTTGAGCGGTGCTCAGAAGATAAAACGAGCTGCGCAGGAGAAGAGAAAGCTAACATCATGTTTCCATCAAAATGCTATGAGAAGTGCTGAGCCTGGTAAAATGACTCTTTCAACAATATTACCGAAGCCCACAACGACTACCACAGTTCCAACCGACATTGCAGTGGAGTCATCACTTGTTCCTACAACTGATCCAGATGAGGATATTCCACCAGTGAAAGTGCTTAAATGTGAAACGAAAACATCTTCCTTCCAGGAAACAGATGGGTAATCCTAACTCAGTTGATTGCTGGATTCGAAATGGGCCGACATCTTGTCAGAAACATGGAAGCAACCTTTCCAAGACACGCCGAGTGTATAAAGCAGATGGAGAAAGCATTAGAATTCCAAGACAAGATATTGGTCAAAAAATGTGTTCAAACGTGAATTACGTAATGGCGATCCAAGAAATGATCGACTTCGATCCAATTGTATAGGAATTTTCAGGGAAGAAAGTGCGCAAATGTTTCTGACTTTGCGTTGACTGTTAATTTAGTAGACTTTAGTTTGAAGGAAATAATTAATAGTTTTATTTCTCGATTAATGTTTTGTATAGGGGATTAGGGGGCCCAATACACTGCACTGCCCAGGGGCCCATATAGCACTTAAGACGGCCCTGATATTTGGAGAGTAACATAATGTTTTAAATCGAAGTGCTTAAAACTTACAGTAGAGCTCGGCATTATCTATCCATTATCCACGTTATTTTATCTTTATCCATACTCGAAAATTATCCACAGAACATACATGTTAAGTCGTATTATAATCCACAACTTTGTTTATGAATAATCGGTTATCCACCAATTTGTGGATAATGGATAGATAATGCCGAGCTCTAAACTTACATGAATAATGGAACCTGTAGTCTTTCGATATTTCAACGTTAAGCAGATCTTCGGTTATTGATGGATCAATAGTAGGGCTACGTTCAGTAACTGGAAATCGGAAAAAGCCGTTACCGCTACCGATGTGGTTTTTTCCGAACGCTACGTCAGAGTGACGTCAGACGTCACTGAACGTTTTTTTTTCTCTCTCTGTTGCGTTTGATGATACTTTCCATGATGGCGTCTGCTAGAGATTTTGGATTGAGGAGAAAACTGTTATTTTTGTTATTAAATGAACTATCTAACGATGATAAATCGAAAATAACCTTAATTCCAGTTCATTTGAAAAGATCTATAAAAGAAAAATGTGTTATCGTTTCGCTAGTGGCTTTGGACTGGATTTCTCGCCGTGTTGAACTTCAATTAATGACGTCATAAATCCGATTCGCATCGAAAAAACCTGCTCTTCCAGCCGCTGCGATCGGTGTCACATCGATGCGTAGCGTGACGTAGAAACCGGAAGTGCGAAAAACCGTACAGTAAAAAAATCGGTCTCCGATGCGCGCAGCGCTGCGTACGCTAGCAGTTACTGAACGTAGCCAAGCTGTAGAACATTCTCAATTTCACATTGCAGTCAGTAAGTTCATAAACGGCAAGCGAATGAAATGTTTTAGCAGACACTAGACTATTTGCGTTACTTCTCAAGTTGGCTCGTGCTACGAAATGTTAACCATCTAAGTTTATTCTGTTCAAATTAGCTTCAGGGGTCCGATCCTTGCATTGCGTGCACCTCAGACCACTTAAGTGGTTAGGTGGTCTGTGCGTGCACTCAGGCAAAGAGATTTACGCACAGCCTGAGAAAAAAAACTTCGGTTGTTTAGGGTTCTTTTTCTCAGCTTTTGTCTAGACGTTTAAATGCTCTTAATTTCAGGCATGAGTAAATATTATACAGTGTTCTAATAATTAAATTACTTAAGGTTGTTTCTTAACTTCTTAAGGAATTGGAGCAGCAATAATGGTTCTACATTTCTTGGCCTGTTGAAAGAGAGTAGCTTTTCTTCGGGGTCTATGAAGTGCCGATCATTCTAGGCACGTTATTCGTTAGTTGCTAAGCAACCTTCTTTTTAGCCACATCGTATGATGGATCTCTCTCTCACCGTTATAAACAGTGCATTTTTGCAAGAATTATTCGCTTTTTCATTCATCATCGTTAAGGCGTTGAAGAATGATTAATAGTGAGTGATATTGTCGATGGCCTGAAGAAACAGAATTATACTAACACAGATACCAACCACGTCAAATTTATTTATTTAGTTATTGGAATACCGTATGCTTTATTTCTCAGATAGTTAATTTTACTGTTTGTACATCAATATTTTTATTGAATAGACAGAACGAGCTTGGTAAAACAGAAGCTATAAATAAATTAATGATGTATCGAAAAGCAATTTTTTCATATCTATGAAACGGTTTTACTTTTTTTCTAAAACGTGTGGTATGTTCTTCGTGTCAAACTGAGTTGAAAATGTCATAGAACATTTTGTGTAGAGCTCGGCATTATCTATCCATTATCCAAGTTATTTTATCTTTTTCCATACCCGAAAATAATCAAGAAAACTTACACGTTAAATCGTATTATATCCACAACTTTGTTTATAAATAATCGGTTATCCTACAATTTGTGGATAATAGATAGACAATGCCGAGCTGTATTTTTGTGTACAACATTTGGTCTACAACATTTAGTTTCGGAGATATGGAATCCCGAACATTGATTTTCCCTAAAACAAGGGAATAATTACACACGTGAAGTAAGACATATCAATCTTCAGTCTAAGATCGTTTTTGAACCTTTAGCCTATCTATTGCAGAAATGTTTTATTAAATGGAAAGAAGTGTGCGTACTCGAAAAATTAATTACTACACTCGTGTTATTGCTATGTCCTTGTTTAAGGGGTCAATCAATGTTTGGGACATCATATCTCCGTAACTGTGTGTAGACCCACAATCCCACATCATGTTCTTTGAAACTTTGCAATCAAATTGAGCCAAAAACACACCCTTTAATTAATGACATAATTATCAGGAAAACCCTTATTTTAATTGAGTTTTAATCATTGAAATCACTACTACGTTTGAAACAAAAGTGTTTATATAATACTAAACATTCTATATTATAAATACTATATATACTAACATTCTTTAAATTTTAGAAACTGTTAATTACCATTAACTAGAGTGCACTTACAGTCAGATGAAATTCCCTTGGCTCTCGGGAAAATAGACAACACAAATATTAGATAACTAAACGACGCCCCTGCAATACCAAATAAGAAATTCTTATCGATGGTCAAACATCCGAGGAAGGTAAATTTAAGACGTCCAGTAGACACTACTTTGTTTTAAATAATTGTCACGTCTTTCGCGGTCTATTGAATAGTTAAAATTTATCATGCGTTTGTTGCACTCTTGAAATAAATCGTAATTGGCTTCGCACATTTGTGAAAAAATCGCCATAAGAACGGCAGTCGTAGATAGAATCGAAATTAAATTACTTATAAAAACAAATTGGAACAAATTAGATAGAAATTCCGATTCTTCAAAGAAAATTGTGAAATTGAGGCAAAAATTTAATACCCATTCTCCTAACCATATGCAAACAAACAAACTTATATTAGAATTTAAATCCTGGACTTGTGAAAACAATTCATTATGATCCCTTAAAAAATTCCTATTTCTCAAATATGTTTTTAAATTAACAACCCGTAATCGCAGTGAATTTGCGGTGAATGCCATCACAGCTTGATGCAAACCTTTAATCATTTGCGTGAATTAATAAGAAGTTGGGAAAACCAAAATATTACCTCTCCGAGTCAAGAGGTCTACTAGTACAAAGTTATTTACCTAGATATGGAATTATTTCTCTTTTTTGAAGTAAAAATTTACGATATTGAAGCAGTATTCCAAGCATAGCGAATATACAGTAAAGCAGACGACATTTTACATCCAATAAGGATAAATCTTGGACACATGGAAATCAGTCAATGGCAAAAAGAACAGGAAATGAAGCCTACGCTTCAGCTGTTTACTCTTTATTCTGATAGCTACATTCGCAACTGGTTTGCAGTGTAAACACTATCGTCTCGTCTCACCTCACCTCAACAATATACTTAGTTTGCCAACATGAGTGTTAACGTTAAATAATACCAAAGCTAAATTGTAGCTAGACGCACTGACACTCAGTGCGCACTATAAAGAGAATAAAAACTCTGTAGCTTAGCCCTACTAATCTAATTGCCACCATGATCTTTTCTGCAATTATAAAATCTTAACCTGATTAATTAAGATTGTATTTAACTTTCGGCTCACTCTGAACCGTTGATGTCTTTTCATTTCAGACACGAAAATCAAAACCCACAGTTTACTTCACCTCAGGCCTCAATTATTTACTCTTTATTTCACTAAGCCCATTGCGGGTAATACTAGATATACCCGCCGGAGTCTAGATCTTAGCTTTCTTCATGAAATCACTAAACCAAGGATTATTCTATATACAGATGTAGTATAGCTTAAGTAATATATAAACAGCCATTTTAAATAAAGATATTAAAATAAATCTTTGGATTATCAAAATGAAACAGAGCTTTAAAGCTACAAAAGTACTAAATGCATCATAATTACGAAAAATATTTCCACATATTCACTTTATATTATGGATAAAGGGAATATTATGATTCTGTAGGATTTCTTTACACATCAAAACAACGCGAATGTGCCCAAAACAGGGAAACACAACCTATCACACTTACGATAGTTTCGCACTTACCAACCGTTACCTCTCTAACTGAGACAATGACACAACAAACTGAATTTGTTATTTATCCTAATTCAACTCCTCTACTCAGTCTCTGTTAACATCAATGCTCGACCTATTTTAACTTTCTAGAGTTTCCATGATTAGTAATACAGAGGGCTAAATGCTTAAATACTCGCTCTATATTAACTATGAAATGTGTACAGTGTACCGACTTTATACGCAATCTTCATTACTCGTCCTATATAAACTTTGACTATATGATTTAAGTTAGCACAGATTTTTCTTAAATAATTTAATAAATATAATTAATATTAAACATTTTCTTCGTTAGTTGTTCGCCTTATTGATCGTTACATCGTGTTAATAAAGAACAATTAAACATTCTTGAGAGACTTGACTAATATTGGCGTTTGAAATGAAGCATACGCCGGTTGCTTCGCCTCACTCAAATAGGTAGTATATAAGGGTGTCGAACTACAGCTAAAAGCAAGAACAACCGCAATTGCGAAAACCTTTGGTGGTGATCCCACCTTAGGGAGGCTAGACGTTTCTCGTAACCCTAGCTGATCGCCGCGAAAGTCTTAAACCCAACGATGACGATGGAGTAGAAGCCAGGTGTGCAGACTGGTGTCCATGTGGGATGGACAAAAACAAAGACCAGAAGATGGTGGTGTTAGAAGCCAGTGAGTACAGATTGGTGTTCATGTGGAATGGACAATTGACTAGTCAGATGAAGTAATAGTGGTCAGTTGAATTGTGGATAGCCTCAAGTTTTGAATTTTCCGGGAACTGTGAATGCGGTCCGGAAATAGCGAACACATTTGCTTCGATTCGGAAACTGCGAACGCGGTCCCCTGGGGTGTAAGTCAATAACAACAGCCAGACAGACAGACAGACAGACACACACGTCGAAATTAGAACCTCTCCGTGACATACGTCACTCGGAGAGGTAACAGAAGTGGATCATATTACAGCTCCCTAGAAGTACAGGACGATATAACATCGCCGTGCATCAGCATTGCCTCCTAGCACTGAAGACAAAAGGGTATATGCGAAACGCAGCGGCGAATTTGTGAACTAAACCAGAGGAATGATTTTGGCGCGAAAGTAATTTTTAATAAGCGGGCGAAGCAAACGGAAGTAAGTGGTAGGCTAGTAGCCAATGAGGAAAGGTTTGGGAGAAAAGAGCGCGGAAGGAAACAAGTTGTTCCACACAAAGTGTTTGGTTGTGAATATAATAGTAGAAGTCCACTTTATTTTTCCGATTTTAAAAAATAATTGGCGGTCTATAGGTATTTTTAAACGCTTGTGTTGAAAAGGAAATTAATATGAATTCAAATTATCAAAATAGCCTTCATCATGCTAGAATATTTTTAATGTATCCCAAGTACAGCACTGAGCTAAGCTTCCACCGATCGATTTAAAGGTTTTTAGCGGGGATAGTTGGACCGATTTATTACTATTTAATGGTTATGTGCGTCGACATAGAAATTTGATTTCCTTTTTTAAGTATGACAAATTTTTTCAATGCTTTAACGTTTTCCGTTTGCGAAAGATGCTGGTCAATATTTTTCAGTTTTACAAAACGTTTTTTTAGTTGCTTACGGTTAAGTGCTTTTAATATAACATAGCTCGTGTTCAGATGTCTCTTTAATGTGGGCATGCAACAATTGCAATTAGTTACATTGATCCTAACATAAGCCATTCTAAATCAAAATTATAACGCGATAATAAGCTTCACACTAATCACGACACTGACGGCGGTCTGACAGCCGTTATCATCAACCGGAACTTCCGTAGGTTAACCTAACTCAAGATCCGGGTTAATGGGAAAACTATACTTGTAAAACTGAGCTATAGATGGCGGGCTTGGATGTCTTGGAAGAAAACGCTGTTTACAAAAGCATAACCTACGTCCAGTACTTATAGGGAGCTGTAATATGATTCACTTATGGAGGTAAAAATACAGAATTGGCTCCATTGACTGGCAACTCTTCGTCAACATTCAAATCATTGAAAAAATGAATCGTTCTACTGTGGGAGATCACAATTCAAACAAGTAAAGCATGGTTGCACTTGAAATTTCGCAAAATTACATTCTGAATATACGCAATTTGAATGAAATAATTGCAGCACGGGGAGCACACAGTTCTTTTTTTGATTCCACCGAATGACTTTTGAACAAGACTTACAAGTACTACGTTTTCCCGACAAATAGTTTTTAAAACGGCTATATTTTAATTCGAATTGCGTTTTCAAGATTCTTAGCATTTAAATGCCCACTATGGGAGGTTTTTGTCGTGTTGCACGTACTAAAACCTCTTTCTGCTTCTGCAGATGTTGGATTTGTTACCAATAAGACATTAAATATTTGAGATATATTGGAGAACGATATTGAAAGGAGTTGACAGCTTTGAAGAAAACACTCGTCATAGACTTATTGGTTTCATTTGGAAATTGGCTGGCAACAGTTTTCCTGAAAACTCTAAAGCAATTGAGGCTAACCTTATTTTGATCGCTGTAAAGGCGCTGAAAATAGTTCCATATTTTCTCAATTTCTATAACCCCATAATCGTCTAAACTATGGAGGTTTTTTGGCCATATTCTAATATCAAACACTGTAGTGATTTTCCAGATGTTGCTGTCATGTACAAGCTTATTAATAAGGGTAGTTTTGTTATCTGTGAAAATAGGTCCTTTCTAGGTATGCACCGATATGGGTAAAGCCGATATATCGGCCGGCCGATATATGGAAAATTCGTTGCAGATATATCGGCCGATATTATCGGCCCATAAAAAAGTAATATTTCTCCCTGAATATCGTTTTCAATAGTAGAATCAACATTTCAAAACCATTTACGTTTTTACTTAGTTTTATTAGAGACATGTGTCCCATCTCTTTCGTTTAATGTGGTACCGCTACATAGTTTAGCCTTAACCCCGTTCCTTAAAAAATGGTAAAGTCTAAGTTAAATCTTTCCTTGGTTTTTAGTAAAAATGCAGCTCAACAAGAAGTAGCGTTATAAGCAAAATTATTGAACACAAGTGAAAAGTTCAAAGTGTACATTAGTGATACCAAACGCATTAGAGAGCGTCAGTGTCGACTTCGATTGTTTGTGCCAGGTTTGGGAAACTAGCGAAATTACTTTCTCATAGTCGTGAAAAATGGAATAAAACTGAGATTGTGAAAAACCTTGCATTTTTAAAGGGAAATGGTAAATTGTGGGAATAAATGTGTGATTTAGTATTAATTTACTTGTCAAGTTTTTTCACATGATGCCGATATTGGCCGATACCGATATGAAAAAGATTGGCCGATATATCGGTGCATCCCTAGTCCTTTCAAGATTGAAACCGACTATAAATATTGAGAATGTCGGCTACCGACTACCGTTCTGTTGTTTGAAGTATTCAAAGTCACATACTAATTAATGCAAGCTGTACTAGCCCTATATGTTATAAAACCTCTTATCGGTGTAGAGGAAATCTGACAGTGATAAGACCCTCGATGTTTTTCATGCTACCCTTTTGAGTTCTTAAATTAAGAGACGAAACGTAACCGGTGCAGAGGAAATCTGAGTGGTTATTCTTTCGAGGTTTTCATGCTGGGCCCGTTTTGGTATTTAATCTTTAAAAGCGAGACCCCTCACAACGATGCCTCTTATTTCTACAATGTTTGGGAATTTGTTAGCATTATATTGTAATCTCTCTCCAGTAACAATACCAAAATTGGAAAATATGGTCTAAAAAACTATTTCTTTATAAAGGAAAATATACTTTTTATTGATGTAGGAGTATGCATTGGTGACTCCACAACCGGGGAAATATCAGATTTAGATTTACCGTACGGATTAAAATGAAAGTTTAATTTGGAGTATATTTTATGCTTATGAAATTTGATGTGTTTTTAGTACTTCAGACGTTATTGTAGTATTATTATGTAATCTATAAAATTTATAGTTTTTCTAATTTCAAATACTTAAGGAAATGATTCGGGACAAAAATTTTCTTTCTACTATAGGCCTAATTCCTTTTTGTTCAGCTTAAAAATCAAGGACTGAAGCGTTAAAAAATTATGTTGTAAAGGAAATTACAAGTTTTATGGTTTCGGTACGATACTTTTAAACAAAGGTATGTAGTTTAAGGAATAAATTTCGAAGCTATACTGATTGGCTGAAGTGATTAGGGTAAACTTCTCAAATTTTAAGTTGAGAAGTACGCGCTTGACTGTTAGATGGATGACAAAGATGGCGGTAGCGCCAATAACGTACTTGGAAGTATGTCAAGGTATGGCCAAGGCCAAGTATTATCATATGGACGCGGACGCCGGGTGGTGTTACCACTACCATGACAATGAAAAGTGAAGTTTAGATATAGGGGTACAGAAGTTTGTCCCTATAATAATTAATTTAAAGCATATCATTAACTAAACAGAATCTTAGAATAAAAAAAATTGTATCCGTCTCATAGGTTTAAAGAATCATGCAGGAAAGGATATTTTTCATCAAAATTTACTATATAAAGTTTAAGGGAATTGCAAAAGAAGCTTACGTTTCTTTTTCCAAATTCATAAATTTACCAAGCCTAACATGGTAGCTGTAAACAGTTCTTCTTAAATCTAGGCTGGATTTCTAAGCGAAATATTGGGCCATCACCGCCGCCGAAACGTCCGCAAAAGCATGTCCGACTTTGGTAAATTTTAAAGCGGATAAGATTGTGGTTTCGCGCGCGTCGTTCAAAAAACCGAAACTGCAAATTTTAATTAACTTATCACTGTTTTTACTTTGAGGTTTTCGCCAAAATAAATTTCTTATGAACTCCGGCCATTTGGATATTGACCGATTTCAATTTAGAGCTCGGCGTTTCTACCATAAACAGTTTGGGTTACTTTATCCGTCATGTTATAGGTATGAGGGCATAAACGAATATGAATTTGTGTTTCGAAAAGTGACAAGAAATTGTCCCTTGCTGCAGGTGATTTATCTTTTCCATAAAAAAGCCTATAAATTCCCAATAATGTCAGGTGAGGTTTGGCACCAAAATTATTATTTAAGATTTTCGAATTTAAATGTGCCCAAAAATGAGAAAAATCCTAAGTAATTATTATTGAAAAGTACTATTCAACGCGATGCATTAACAAGAGAAAACAGAGCTGTTAAAAAAATCAAAGTATTTATTTTTTAATTTCAGTAAACTTTAGTTTCACTTTTTAAAATTTGTCAAAAAATTCCAAAGGTTTTCCATCAATTGTTTGTTTTTTTTCCTCCCGACGAGAAATGGGAGAGTATCGGTTGCGACCACGGTTGCCGGCACGTCTTCGCCCCTGTTTGTAGGTCGGGCAGTTTCGGATTAAATGATCCGGAGATGAACAATTGTAACATTTTTTCTTCTTTTCACAATTGTTCTGTGAAATTTGGCTTGGAGCACTTTGTTTTTCTTTCTCTACTTCTTCTTTCTCAACATCTTCTGCAAAATATTTCTCCGTTGTTTCTTTTTGGGGGATGTTTTCCGTAGTTTCCTTTTCGGTGTCTTGTTTTTGAAAGATAACTTTGTAATTTGAAAGCTTTTTTAAACGAAAATCTTCCGATTGTACTAATAGGCCAGGACAGATACTCCAAAAAAGGGCTTGACCTAGAACATTTGAACATAAAGATGAAAATTGGTACATGTGTTCTTTTTGACCCAACAAAAAATATACTAAAAGTCCCCTGCTGTAGAGCGCGAGCTTTCGCCGCCATCTTGGAAAATGGCCGCCGGGAATTACAGCTACAAAGTATTCCACGTTCTTCTTCAAAAATTATGAAAATTGGTACACATTATGATTGGAGCCACATAAACATCATGCCAAAATTTCACAGCTCTGTGTTCAATAGTTTGGTCGCCATATTGGAAAATGGCCGCCGTGAATGCTAGGTACAGTATATTTCACCATGTTGTTGGAAAATTATGAAAATTGATAGGTATTATAATCAGAGCTGTGTGAACCTCATAGTAAAATATTGAAGCCATTAGTCAGATAGTTTAGCCGCCATGTTGGAAAATGGCCTCCATCAATGCCATTTAGATACAGTATTTGGTTCAAAAATTATGAAAATTGGTAATTATTATGTTGAAGACCGTCTAAATATCATACTTGAATATTGAAGACGTGCTACTGATAGTTTGGGCGCCATTTTTGAAATTGACTGCTCGAAGTGCCAAATATATTACCGATATATAAATTTTTTCGATATTTTTTTATTGAGTAGATAATTTTCATGAACGTATAAAACACCATAAAAATAGCAGGGCTCCCAGCGCTTAGTGCACAAAAATAATAGGTATTATAGGTCTGAAACGCCAAAATTATAGGATATTTATAGGTCCAAAAATGATCAATTTAGAGGTTCAAACATATGTTATGTAAATTTTATACGTTTAAAATTACGAATTATTGGAGTTTTACAGGAAGTATATTATATTCGAGAGTAGACTAGAACTTTTAAACATATTTATAAAAATATAATCAATAGTTAATCAACTTTGGACGAGTCGTTAATAATGTAGCAACTAAATTATTTACCCTGAAATTTTTATAGTTAACTACCATACATTTTTTTAATTATTTTAAATGTCAGGTACTCTAGAATTTGGACTAGTTCAGGGTTAATTTTAAGATTCAAATTCCCTGACTTTTTTAGATTTTGTCCGACTTTTATTACGATTTTCCCTGACATGTTTAGGCCTAATTGTTATTATAGAGAGCTTTCAGACGGGATAGGGAGCTAACAACTGTCTAGGGGGAAGAGATAGTCTGACGTCACGCAGCCCCTCTCTGGTTGGCATTTTTGCGCGTAGAATACTGTTTCCAACCGTTAGGGGGATGAAACTCCAGTAAGAGATAGAAGGGTGTGACGTTTCAGGGTCAGAACTGTTAGCTCCCACGTCACACCCTCCCAAGTCTTACGGCTGTTCTGGTAGCCATATTGGTTGGCCTCAGCTTCATTCCTGCTTTAAACCCACCAATATGGCAGCGTAAATTAAGTCACGAGACTAAGCTCCTCCTCCAACTGAAAGCTCTCCATTCCAAATATCTGAACAATTGCATTTAAATCGTCTTTTTTAATATTTAACTTAAAACATTGGGGAGCGAGCGAAGCGAGCTCCTCGATTTTTGTGTCTGGTCAAACGTGATCTCGCTAAAACGGCGTTTAAAACGTCACCTCCTCAGAAAAATGATCAAAAATTTTGGATTGTTTTTGAACTTTCGTAGTGTTTTTTAACCAACATATCTAAAATATAGGTGTTATAGGATAAAACGAATTATAGGTTTTTATAGGACCATCTCGGAATTATAGGTATTTATAGGTATTATAGGTACTCTGGGAGCCCTGAAATAACTATTTTCGAGTCTATATAATCGACCCATCATCAAAAATGGTCACTGAAATATTACTATCCTAAAAATCTGGAAAAAAGAGAAGGAAAGCCATATTACTCGGATTTTGGTTAGGAAAAACCGTTTTATATGGGGTATATGCATTCTAGTGTCGTTAAGGATTAGGAAGGCACATTTTTAGCATTTCGTTCATATTTCTCTTCATCCTGAAGATTTTTTATTACGGCTAATACCTTGACAATGACCACACATTGCCCAGCAAGCTAATCCAGATCGTCTACATTCACAGTTCTTTATACAAGATGTTCTGCAGACTGCAGGTACAAATAATGAGTGTTATAAGTTCATCTGATGCCGGAAGGAGAATGGTGTGAATGGGTCTTCGACTTTCGCGATCGTGAACCAATCCCCACTGTTCGGGATTAAATCGTTTCCTAGCTATTGTTGGACTTGAAGATTCGCTCGGAAAAATGTAGTTTTGCGGCGTCGGTTGTTGGATGAAGCTTAGCGAGATCAAATGAGGACTTGACAGTATGTGTGTGCAATATCTACATAGTTGAAGCCTGGACGTGTCAATTATCGCCCTAAAAAAAGCGAAAAGGAATCTCTCTTCGGCAGCAGCTATGGCTTCCATAGATGCAATATGGTCATTAAAATAGCGCAACAAATTTGTAAGATGTTGATTATCTGTCATTACTTTAAACCACGCCTCATCATAACCACACCCAATTACAGCACGTAAATGAAAGAAGTGTTCTCTTAACCTTTTTAATTCAAAGGACTTGTCGTGGCGGACGGGGCCCGAGTTCGGTGTGATGGTTCGGGAGTTCCTTGGTTTCGCCCCCACCCAGGTGTTGCCATGGCTCGCCCCCGCTATTGGCAACCCTCTAGGGGTCGCGGATACACTATTTGTTTGGGCCGTATGGCTATGTTGTGTTTGGAGAGAACTTCCCCGTCCCCTCAAGTCTTCTGCTCCCTTAATCCTTCCCTGTCACCGACCACCTCCTGACTGGGCTCGCCGCTGACGGTGTCCAGCTTCTGTCACCTGCTCAAGTGGCGTTTATCGGTCCCACTGGCCGTTCCCCTGTACCATGACGGCGGTTCCGCAGGTTCAATTTGGAATATGATGGGTAGGGGCGCTGATAAGGCCCCAGCTATGTGTAGCGCCTAATCAAGGGTTCTGACATGCAATTATTATGAAAAATCTTCAGGATGACGATGAATATGTATAAAATGCTAGAGATTTGTCTAAATTCTAATCTTAAACAACAGTAGAATGTATAAACCCCATATTAAATCATATTCTCTAATCAACATGTTGAGAATAACAGCTTAGAATAACTTTTCTTTCTTTCAGAATTTAGGGCTATGATTTTCATGTGGCCATTTTTAAAGATGGCTTCGATAATTTCAACTTCGAAATGGCCATTTTTTGTTGTTTATTACGTTAATGAAAATCATCTATTCAAAAAAGGAATTTCAAAAAGATTTATATATTTGAAATATATTTAGCATTTCCAGCAGTCATTTTCGAAGATGGCGCCCAAACTATCAGTAGCACGTCTTCAATATTCAAGTATGATGCTTAGACGGTCTTCCACATAATCATTACCAATTTTCATAATTTTTGAACCATATAATGTATCTATATGACATTGATGGCGGCCATTTTCCAACATGGCGGCCAAACTATCTGATTAATGGCTTCAATATTTTACTATGAGGTTCACAAAGCTCCGATTGTAATACATATCAATGTTCATAATTTTCCAACAACATGGTGAAATACACTGTACCTAGCATTAACGGCGGCCATTTTCCAATATGGCGGCCAAACTATTGAACACAGAGCTATAAACCTTTGCCATGATGTTCAAGTGGTTACAATAATAATGTGTACCAATTTTCATATTTTTTGAAGAAGAACGTGGAATACATTGTAGCTGGCATTCCCGGCGGCCATTTTCCAAGATGGCGGCGAAACCTCGCGCTCTACAGCAGGGGACTTTTAGTATATTTTTTGTCAGGTCAAAAACAGAACATGTACCAATTTTCATCTTTATGTTCAAATGTTCTAGGTCAAACCCTAAAAGTCCTGGGCTATTAAATGTGTTTCAAAAAATGCCAAATATGGGTAGGCATTCGTTGGTGTATTAACTTGCGTATCTCCAAAAAATACATCAACTTGACTAAATAAAGATGCGTGTAATAAATTTGTAGGACCAACGTCCTTGTCTTGGGAAGTTAAAGAAGATCCATCCTCCTTAACTAGTTTGACTCGAACTTGCAATAAGGTTTTAGACAAATCCATAAAGACGTCATTAGATCCAGGGATAAAAAATTCAATTGGTCCATCATCAGAAAGCGAAGCCAAAGCTTTATACACAGCATAATCACTATTTTCTATGTTGTAATTTGTTGGTGGCTCCGCGAACAATTCCAGTTCAGACATCATTCCTTCAACCATTGTTATTTTTAATCGAGAAAATCGGTTTTCGTTCTTTTTCTCTTTTTTGATCGCTTTTTAGGCTTCAGCTTTCTGCGAAGTCCTTGGCCCGTTTGTTGTTGAGCCAAGTGTTGGCTAGCCTTTTGTAGTAAATTTGATCCTGCTTCGCTCAAATTTGATTTCAATGATTCTCTTAGGTTTCTTCCTGCTACGAGATCCCCTGCTATTCTCGACCCCGTTCTGAGAGCTTCCCTACCAAACACTTTACCTGCTGGTTGAAATATCGGTGTAATATGTCTAATTATACTTTTGAAGATGCTTCCGAGTCCGTTTCCTCTTTGAAATACAGGCCCCCGGAAGTGATTAAGACCATTTCCGGTTTGGCTTAAGTAGTAGTTCAGATATCTGTACTTCGTGACATGTTTGAGAATGAAATGAAGTTTTATGACGGACTTGTTTAATTTAAACATAATATTTTCTCCGAAATCTGTCCTCATATCAATTTCGATCATTTCAAATGATGGACATCTTAAAGGGTAATAATAAATGTTTTGAAACCTATGTACAGCTAAGCTAGAAGATTTATCATTTATTATTGGTATAACCCTCAGAAGAGGGGCATAAACGTCACCAACCACTTGTGGTAGAATTAAATTTGTATAAATATACAAACTAGCCGTACCCTTGTCTATATCGGCTACACTTTTTCCAGTTTCATCCATAAGGGGTCTATCCATTTGGTCCATATGAAACCCTAATAGTCTACCTAGACCAGACTGATTTTTGTTAAAACACAAATAATAGTTATTTTCACATTTTACGTTTACTTTTCCGTCGGGATTAAGCTTAATTACAAAATTACTACTGTGTTCTCGAGGAATTGCGTGGCGCATTGCTTCAATAACATTTTCAATGTGGTTATACTGGCCGGGTTGAATTTGCAGAGTAATTTCCCTTGGATTCGTTGGGCCTTTTCTTTTTCTGATATGTAAAAAATTATTGGAACTATTTAGTTCTAAAGGATCGTCTTTCTTTCTTTTAATCAGTTCTTCGGGAAAAGTGTATCTCTCTTTGATCCAATCCATGAAGGGTAAGCCCAAGATTTTACCCATTTCTTCCGGTATTTGAACTTCATATCCATTTTTAGCTCTCAGAGCGCAAAAAGCCTTCTCATTGTCATCACTGTAGGTGATAAACATATAAACCGACCGTCGTATTTCGGGGGGTATGGCATTATTAATAGATTTAATTAAACTCTTATAAACATCGTATTCGTCTCCACGCAAGTTTCCCGCGACAAGTTGTATCTTATACTGGTCCCAGCTGTTTTCAGTATAGTCATGTACTCCAGCATTGAAATATAAATACTCGCCGGATACATTATCCCAAGCCTGGGGTAAAAATGCTTCGGCAAGCCCCACATGCCAATTACCAACTAAGTTTAAAGGAGCTGGTAACTGAACCTTAAAATGAGATTGCGTGTTATCCGGAAAGACATTCATAGAAGCCGAACTTACGAGTGTAACATAAAATGAATCGTTCGACATGGTTAACTAGATTAAAATGAACATTTATTTATTTGTCATTAGACATATATCAGTAGACCACTTTTTTAAGTTCGCATTCGTAAAAGGAACCTCTTATTTCTTCGTCGTTGTAATCTTTAACTACGTAACAAACTGGATTTCTGTAAAGAACTTTTGATACGGTAAATATTTCCCTCGTCCAATAGCCTTTATATCCCTTTTCGAAAAGAGGTTTACTCTTTGACAGTCTGACAAAATCACCAATCTTTAACTTTGGGGGTTTAGCAGGTTTTTGATTGCCATACAAACGCTGCCATACTAAATGTTCATTTTCGATATTAACATCTTTTGAAGCGAAACCAATACTTGAATGCGTACTAGAGTTATAGGCCTTCATGATTTTTGGCAAACTACCAATATAATTATATTTTTTGGTTCTTGTAAATAGTTTGAATATTTTATCCTATAACGTTCTGTTAAATCTTTCAATAACACCGCACTTTATCCTTCCAACACTTGTATAAAGTTGAATACCCTCTTTCTTCAAATATTCTTTAAACAATTTTGATAGAAATTCACTGCCTTGGTCAACATTAATACGCAAAGGCTTTCTCTCTTTGATAGCTTTCTGAAATGCGCTTAAAACTTCTCTACTAGTTTTATTCTTTAAAGGAAAACTCCAGGCATATTTTGAAAATACGTCTATTATAGTCAAAATGTATTGAAACCCTTTGTTATGCTTTTTGATACGTCGTAGATCAATTAGATCGCATTGAAATACTTCATCAGCTGTTGTAGCATAAGTTTGATTTCGAGGGAAGTTTATACTCCTTGGTTTATGAATAGTGTGTGTGGGTTGAGACTGAAGTCAATTCTCAATTTTTTTCTTTGAAATACTTTTTACTCCTTGTTTCAATTTATTTGCGCTTCCGTAACTAAGAGGGTTTTCACAATCGTAATGTACTCGGCTTAATTTTGATTCCATTGTTATTGCTAAGCTTAAATTCTATTACCCTATTCCTTTATTTAGAATTGATTTCACTATAACAATACAACTGTATTCATACGCTATAAGTTATCACCATAAGTCTATGATACTCTCTATAAGTATGGGTCTATAGAATATATGCCAAAAGCATTAATCACCTACGTAGATAGTAAGAATTTAACAATAGAATTTTTCCTGGAATTGAATAGTACGAAACTAGCGCCGCGCGCGGAGTTAAAATGGGGGAAGGAACTCGCGGAACGCGCGGGGAACCCCGCGGGGGTGAGTCTAAGGGGGGAAGGATCTCGCGAAGATTCACCGCGGCGGCGGCGAACAATTCAAACCATTGAAATATGCTAATTTTAGTTCCCACGCTCCTAATTTATACCTCTACCGTGGTACGAAGTGTGGCCCTATACTATTAAAGGGATAGTTTTCATCAACAAGCTCTCTTTTCAGATCCACACGTTACGAACTGTACGCCTCCTTTCGCTCCAACATTGACGGCTCATTTCAAATACGAGTACAACTGTCGCAACAGGAATTCCTATAAAGAATGGCATGTATGCTTTCCAAATTATTTCCATGCCTAGTGGACTCCAAGTCTCCGTATTAAAGGGGCGGTATAACAGCTTTTTAACGTCAAATGCTGGTTTACGTTCAACTGTAGCTGCCTGTGCAGTGTCAAAAAACATAAGTACTCTGAAAAGAAGATAATTTCAGTTTATAACCAGGATGCGAACGTGAAGCAATTTAGTCAACTTTCGGTTACGAATATGACCCTTGCAAATTTGCCATGAGGTTTATATGTGTCTTTAGTCTTCTAAATTTTCCTTACAAATTTCCGATAAGAAATAATCGAGGGGTCGGACGTTTGGCAAAATCCCGTACAGTTCGTTTGAAATCAATTTAAAATCTCTCTGGAAAATCTCGAAATCCCGAAATCTCACGTCAAAATCTAAAAATCCCAAAATCTCACGTCAAAATCTAAAAATCCCAAAATGTCACGTCAAAATCTAAAAATCCCAAAATGTCACGTCAAAATCTAAAAATCCCAAAATGTCACGTCAAAATCTAAAAATCCCGAAATCTTAACGTAGAATCCCAAAATCTCAACCTAAATTATCAAAATCTGAAAATCCCGACGCTTATAATACACGTTTTGTATCTATTTAAGAGGGGATGACACGAGGGTCAAACTCTGCCTTCCATTTTGCTTTTTGGCACCTGCGCTATGTAAGAGTATTTATTTCAAATTAGACAATTTTTCTTGATTTTTCTCCATTATTCATTACGGTAAATTAAAACAAATTTAAAGACTAAAACATAAATCTATATTTCAAAATATTGAAATATCCTTTGAACACCGGAAGTTAATAGTAAATCTTGATATCCCCTGCAAATTCCCAAAATTTGATCAAAATCCGAAAGTCTCCTCAAAATCTGAAAATGTCCTTTAAAATCTGTAAATCTTGTTCCAAATCCGGAAATTTCCTTCAAAATCAGAAAATCCTGAACAAAATCCCGAAATCTCCTTCAAAATCTGAAAATCTATTTGAAAATCCCGAAATCTTAAAATTTTGGACTAGATTTCAAGATTTCTAAAATTTGAGTCAGAATCTCAAAATATGGGCAAAATCTCAAAATCCCGTACACTAATATTCCGAACGTCCGTCCCCTCGGAAATAATTCCCATATAAGCCAAGCTTACACTATTGGGGATAGAAATTACTTGTTTCGTTGTGGGGGATTATTTTAAATAAGCATGAAATATTAATTAGAAACGAATATGTTATTTAATACTAGATAATAAAAACTTATTATTTCGCTTAGCTTGGACGTCAATATTAGGAACGTATGTCATGCACCAGAAAATAAACTTAAGGTAACCAAAGGAAGATTGTTTATGGACCAAAAAGGTACTTTCCATAAAGGCGTCTTTGGTAGTGCAGGTGTGCACGAAGGGAGTCTTTGATTCGAAGGCTGACGCCTGGTGTTTAAAACCATCGGTGCGTGTGGTTTCATTAGATTTGCACGTGGTATACGTGAATATTATCTTTAAAAAAATGTTAAACAATGAAATTTATCAATGATGTTTACTGTTTTGATTGACTTTAATATTAAAACATTACTGAAAATGAAAGACCTTATTTATGAAACCCGCAGTATATTTAATTTAAAACGGTGTTTTAAAAGTATTATTTTACACCGAATTTACACTTTAAATTGGCAATAAAAACTCAAAGTAATAAAACTCTCTTTTGGGTGTTTATACGGTGTAAAAAAGTGTATTCTAAATTTACATCCTTTTTACACATTTTGAACACTGGGTGATATTCTTTTTTGGCTCCGAGGCAACATCGCTCTACTTCCTTATTTTCTTTGTATTTTGCTTGCTTAATACTTCTACTAACACTACTCAGGGAAAACTATTAGTCTCAACAATTGATAATATGTAGCTCAAAGGAAAGCAAGAGGCCTATTGGTATAATCGCCAAAGCTCGCGTCGATAGAATCCTGGCCCGCTAGAATCACATGCATGTCCTTTACCTCTCTATTGGAGCTCACTAAGCTCTGCTTGGACGGCTCCTATCTCCTTTCTCTATCTCTTTAGAAGGCGAGGGTAAATATATCGTTGCCTAAGGTCCGCTTGAATGAAAAAATATAATTTAAAATTTATACGATTGTCTTAAAACTGTTTCAACAAACTGAAATTACATAAGATATACCACATCAATGATTTCGGATTCCTTCCTGAAAGGCACATATATCATTGATGCCGTGCTTGTCACGGATTCTACGGGACAAAGATGATTTATTTCTACGGCTTCCAAAGCACTCATCAAAACACTATCATTTATTGAAGCGTTATTTTAAGGTCATGATAATGAATATCACATGTCAAAGCTAAAACCACAACTAAGGGGCATCAATTTTACTATCTTCACTTAACTATATTATCGACTGTTACGCCACTTTCTTAATCCATAATTTCTTAATTGGGGTTTACCCTTTTCTTTTTGGTTGACATTTTAACAAGCAAGATTTTTGTCATAACAGTAAAGTTATGAAAAAATTTTGGACGAAATAAATATAAAGAAAAGGGTTAAACTCTGATGGAGAAATTAGCGTTCAAGAATGTGACATAACAATCGTTGTAATAAGGACATTTCTTGAAGTGTAAGAAACTATATACGTACTCTACGTTGAATTTTTCTTTTACAATATAATTATTGTCGTCCCAGAAATGTATTCCGAGGGGCTTGGCTCTTGAAGCTTGTCCAAAACGAAAGTAATAATGATCTTGTTCCGCAAGAATAATATCTTTTAACTTAGTGAGTAACAAAATGAAACCTCTCGCATGTCCCACTAAAGGCAGTTGCGCATTAAATATCTTTTCTACAAACTCTCGAAATTCTGCATGATTCTCGTAAAATTCTTCTTCGAGGAATGAAATCTCCATATTGTCTAAAAACCTGCACAATGGCCTTGGCTAAAAATATATATTAAGCCATTATAATTGGTCACAAGGACTGATAGAAGGACACTGGACCTCGATAGAGATTCCCAACAAGAAGCACTGCGAATCCACGATGACTTAGTAATTTTACAAACTAGCAGCGATTCTTTCATTGTTATTTGTGCGTGATTCGTGAGTGTCTTGAACGTGAATTATTGTTGCCCGATTTCAATGCTTACATAAGGAGTATTCAACAATAAGAACTAACATGGTTCATAGTAGTTCAATTATATCATATGCTTCTTACTAGTTCAATTATATCGCATGCTTCATAGTAGTTCAATTATATCGCATGATACATAGTAGTTCATTTATAACGCATACTTCATATTAATTCAATTATAACGCATACTTCTTTGTAATTCCATTATAGCCTATGTTTCTTATTAATTCAAACATGACGCATGCTTCATAGTATTTCAAATCTCCTATAGATACACTGAACATTAGACCTTCAATTTCTACACTCTACCCACTTGAAAAAGTGTGGGTAGCGAACCCGGATGACGTAATGAGCCTAATCATATTTCTACTCTCCACCTTAGTATTATGTTAAAAAAACATTAGTCTCTCAACTTCACTAAACTATTTCTTCGGTCTCAGTTTTTAAAATCGTTCTTTTTATTGGTTATTTCATGCAACAAAATAATACCTCAAATAATGATATAACTCTCCTACGTAGAAAGGTATATCATATCTTCTGTGAATGATGGATAGTCAACAAGATAACTTACAACTTTAAATGTTCGTTGGGTATAACAAGAGTCTCCCAAAGTATCTCCCTTCCAAACCACAAGTTTTTGGTTCTTGTGGTTTCTAGGTCCTCAATACCGTTAATCGGATATTTAGTATCCGGAAAAAAGTTCGTTGTAATCCCACTGCTGTACCAAGTTGAAAGAAAAAAATATGGACCACAAATGAACACCGTTGTAATAACAAGAGATATTTTGAACATTGTACTGTTGCATGCAGGAACCCCTAAGTTTTAAAAGAGAAAATATAATCGCAATTCTTTAAAAATAAGACTCTACTCCTATTAAACTATTGAATGAAAAATATGACATTTTTTCAAGGTACAAATTTTGCATAGTCGCCAGTTTTCAGTAAGACACAAAGTATGAGCTTAGAAAGCGTTCTAATAGCCGCCGAAATCGCAATACCCAAGACAAGAACGGTTTTCGAAAAAATCACCCTTCAAACTTGAAACCAGTTTTAGACGAAAACTAGCTTGCGTGAGGGCGTTTTTTCGGATTATATGCGGAGATTTGCTGTTGAGATAACTTGGTACAGAGTGAAAATTTAAATTTAGATGGAATGCGTTCATTAACACTCAAAGGAGGCTGCGTTGAGTCCTTAATCACAACAGAACGTTTTTTTTGCACTTGCGGTTTTGACGTCGCGTTTGCAAACAGATGCTCAAGGAAGTAAACAGACTCTTTGAATCGAAGGCTGCGTTCAGTAAGCCGCAATGGAAAAAAATCGATTTCTCTCAGTTGCGCTTACTTTGGCAACGCTACGTCATGACTTGTACACAGATGTTTTTGAGCGATGTTTAGTTTCGACAAAAATAACGTCAGCTACTGAAAATTGACTACAGAACTAGTTCCCGAAGAACAGTATCAAGGCTTTACAACTTTCATTCAAGTTTAATTTACTTCCGAAGATACTGGTCTCAAAATCATATAAGAAAAATATATTTCCACCAATAATAATAATCTTGGGGTGAAACAGCACTATATATAAATCGAAATACTGACTGATAAGCAACGCCCAGCAAAAACTGTTTACCTAGAAAGCTGAAATAGGACTAGGCACGCGCTAAAATATTATTCTGATCCTCCACCATCTTGAAAAACAGCGACCAAAAATGTAAAAAAAACATTTTTGGAATAACGTCAGCGCTTTTCAACCAATTTCACGGATATTTAATTCACTGTTCCCTTATATCCTATAGACTAGCCATATGGCCTTTGAGGTTTGCGATGCTGAACTTCTCTACATGAGTAGGTAAAAAGTGGGGCATCCAGCTCACCCGGGAGTCGGGAGTCCAGGTTATTTCTATGGGGAGTCGGGAGTTAATGTTATTTCTATGGGGAGTCACGACTCCCAGGTGAGCTGGATGCCCCACTTTGGTATACTATCTCTAAGGAGTTAATGTTATTTCTATGGGGAGTCTTCTTCTATGGGGAGTCTTCTTCTATGGGGAGTCAAGAGTTATAATGTTATTTCTATGGGGAGTCACGACTCCTACGAGTTGGATGCCCCACTTAGGTATACTATCCCTAAGGATAGGGAGGGGGTCAGACAGGGGGACAGACAGGTGGTAATATACTTCCGCGTTCTACTAGAGAATGAGTGTCCATAGGTGTATACTTTGCGTACGATCGAACAACATCTGTTTTAATAGGGGGGGATGATCCCAAATCATTGAGGAGGAATGTCGTTTGTTTCACCTAATAATAAGGGGGGAGGGTGTATGAAATGTTTTCATTTAATTCGAGGTAAATAATCCCATCACCGTTAGTATATAAAAGAGTGAAAACGTGACTAGTTTTGCATTTAACAGTCGGATAAGTTGTTGAAAAGATGTCAGAATCCGGGGAGAACACTTCTGAAATGGAGAGGTAAGTTTGTTAGCCTGCTGAAATTATTCGCGATTTTTTAAGTTATTATTACATTGAAAGAAACACCTTTTTAGTAATGACGTATCAGCTAACACATCTCCAATGGCAAACGGGTTTGATTTAATATATAAGGAACCTCTTGTTGACCCCTACAAAAAGGTGGATGGTACTACGACGAAATTTATAACTATCAACCGTCGACGTTGCACGAATGAATTATTTCTGAACATAAGAGTTTTTAGATATTCACTCCCCTTAAAAAAATATTTACCAACTATGGAGGGGGTTGTGTTAACTAAATTTCATGTCAATGGTCTAGTTAAATTGACGAGTAGTTTGTCCATTGAAACTTTCGGGTTTCGTCAAAGTATAACCCCAAAGGAGAGAATGTTTTCTTTGTCGGAAAATTTTCTATCAAACGATGCGTGGGCGACTGTACTCGATGAATTGGAGGAAGATCAGGTGCTATTACTACGTCGTAAGAAGGACTCATCAAGTGTTTCCGGGATAACTTTAACTCTGAAAGAGTGGGAAGCCCTTTCTCAGTCCATCGACACCATAGAATTTCTCTACAACCATGGCAGTCTCATGAAGAATTTTGAGATTAAGGAAACTCTAACATATTATTTAAAGGCCGCTATCAATAAAATCGCGTCGAACGAGTGTAATGGTTGTCAACTGCAGATGGGGAATCAACTTGGACACCCCTGTATCACCAATGATTGGGCTACTAAGGTCCGACTTTACTTCGAACCAGCCAAAGAGTCCTTAGAGTTAGGGGGAATATACGGCGTTATATATTTTTATCAGCATGCCCTGAATAGAACAGCCGAAGCTGCACGTTCATTCGTAGATGTTTCGACTATTGTAAAAACTTTTCTTTCATCTGGTAAACTTAAAGCTGATATCCTAAATCAGGAATCAACTGAGTGGGGTATTTCCCCTAGAATTATCGACTCCTATGTAAAACATATAAAGTCCTGATTGTAAATTTGTAAACCTTAATGCGAGTGAAAGTAAATAAAATGATTTAAATACCTTTATTTGTCTGATTTAGTTCATATATCAGTTAACGGTTGGTTAAATAAGACGTTAACAATATGAGGGATTCGTTTTATTTGTTCGCTATATCTACAGCGAGTCTAGATGTATTTAAAGATAATACCCAGAGTCGTTTCAAAATGTTACTCCCGAAGGAAATAATTCTAAATGGGGAATATGAGGTGGGGTTAAAAGAGCTTATATTACCCACTGAATATGATAATATACCAATCACGGCAACGTCGTTCAATCTTTATAAACACCCTGTTAATCGTAGGAAAATAAGGACTTTCGAGTTACCTTATTCCGAGTGGGGTGATAGCGTACTTGATGGTTTAGATATTTATTATTTAATCGCAAATAGTTTGGTTTTCCATTTGGGGGATGACAGAACCGTTAACATAATTGACCATGGTGATGAAAAAAAGAGGAAACTGGAGATTGAGTTAAAGCCGAATATAGAACTTCAATTAGACAAACAACTAGCCGACTTCATAGGTTTCAGAGAGGAGTTGCTAACGGGAAATTCCAAATCAAAGCACTTACAGTTCATGTTTTTAAAACCATCCGGTGAGAAATATGACTTTATGAAAGCGTCAAACGTTATTCACGTTAATAGTATAAAGAAAGAGGAGGCAACAGTAATCAACCTTAATATTGAAAAGGGATACTATAGAACTATTGAAGATCTGTTCAATAATATTAAGAGTAAATTACCGGACAATATCAAAAATCAGATACACTTCGAGAAACAATTGGACGGACGAACACTGATGAGAGTTAATTCAAATTATTCTATTGAATTTCCCGCGGATTCTCCCGAACTAGGAAATATTTTAGGATTTACAGGGAACCAAATCGGTATAAGATTAACCGGCTCTGTTAAATCTAGAGGCATCCCCGACATCGCGAAAGGTGTTCAAAATTTATTCGTCTATTCATCATTAGTTGAGGAAACACCTGTCGGCGATACATATGCCCCAATATTAAAAATCATCCCATTTAATAATGTGGGGAAACATCGTGAAATCATGTCTTTGGAATATAATGAACCTGATTATTTTAAACTCAAGTCGAATATAATTGAAACGGTTGAAGTCAATATAAGAACTAGCGATGGGAGTTTCCTGGCATTTCACCGCGGACAGACCATAGCAAAAGTGCACATACGGAGACGAAACAAGGATGGAAAATAACCCATATGTTATATATTTCTCCCAAGTCGAGAGTGATCTACCTTATTTCTCCTCCCCACCTACACATTCCGTTGCCGGGTTTGGTTCCATTTTCAAAAATATATTTTCTTATCTGAAACCAATATTTGCACCCGCCGGACGTTTACTTAAAAACGAGGCTCTGAAAGCTTCAGCAAACGTATTATCGGATTTGGCTGAAGGTGCTAATTTTAAGGAGAGCGCTAAAACTCGACTCAAGAATGCAGGAACCAATATAATCAGTGGACTCCAATCAGGGAAAGGAAGACATTTAAAGAGACGACGAAAGACTAAGGAGTCCATTTCTAACGTGAAACACAAGCGGGTCAGACGGAAAAAAGATTACTTAGATTAAGCAATGGCACTTTTGATGTCTAATTTAGATTTTTTCAACGAACCGATTACCAATCACTGCATTGAACAATCGGAGACTGTTTTATTCAAACCGTTAGGTAATTTATCGACAACAGGTGCACCCATCGAGTATTTAGTTCATGGCACCCCGGATTATTATTTAGCTTTAGCTCAATCTTTAATAGAAATTGTTGTTAAAGTTACCGAGGAAAATGGTGATAATTTGCCAGCTGGGGAGCAAGTAGCCCCCGTAAATAATTTCATAAACGCGATTTTATCACAATTAGACGTTTATTTAAATGACACCTGTATATCTAACGGTCTCCCAACATACGCTTACAAAGGCGCGGTAAGCGATCTTCTTAATTTCGGTAGTGAAGCGAAGAAAACATACCTCGCTACACGTTTACTAACTGAAGGAAATGATGGTATTAACGTCAATACGGCATTTTCAAAACCGGAAAGCGGACTCAAAAAACGTCAGGAAGAGATAGCAGAATCAAAATCCGTACAATTAATTTCCAATATTCATCATGAAATCTTTAACTCTGATAAATTTCTATTGAACGGGGTATCATTGAGATTGAAATTCAGTAGAAGTAATCCCGCATTCGCACTCTTAACTCCAACTAATAATACAAAGAGTTATAAAAAAAATATCATAGACAGCACACTGTATATCAGAAGGGTTAAAATTAGTCCGGATATAGTACTCGGCCACTTAATGGCCTTAGAGAAAACAACAGCTAAATACCTGTTGAATCGAATAGAATGTAAACTGTTTACAATCCCCACCGGTTTTTATCATGAAATTAATTATTTAAAAGGGAGTACGTGTTGACGATAAAATATTTAATATTTGAAAAATTCTACTGACTGTTTAAAAAAGAGCAAACGATCTTTTCAAAAGGAAAATATAATTTTTTTAATAGCGGATAAAAATGAGTGTGATACGTAAATTTGTACAATTAACCCCTAATGTCTAAATGCCTGATTTCTTTTGTGGCCACTATTCAGTCATTTCCGCTTCCGTACTTTCGAGTTTCTTGGTCAGAACTCATCATACATTAGAAACTTCACCACCCCTTACTTATTTGTAGGAGCTCCTGTTTTCCGTTATCGGATTAGGCGTATTAATTTTAGCACTGTCAAAGGCCTGGCTTTATAGATTACGCGTAATCATTTTAGGACAGTAAAATGTACCAACAGTGTAGAGAAACCACATAGGAAAAATGTTATTGCTTTGCTTTAAGTAGATGACAAAATAAGTTATCCTTAATCAAATTTTTGAATATCAGTCTTCAATACAGATTGGTAATGGATAAAACAACTGGTAGGGTCTCCAAACAATTAAACACACATTTTAAACAGTCGAATAATTGGAAGGTTTTGACTGGAGCTTATTATATCTATTATTTAATCTTTTCGCTCATTTTCAAATAAAAAAAGAGTTAAAAATATTCGAAATTTTTCTCCATAAAAAAACATGTTTTAAACTTTTTGTTTAAAACGTTTTAAACAAATTAAAGTTTTTTTTTTCATGGCTGTTTAAAACAAGTTTTAAACCAAAGTTTAAAACAATTTGTTTAAAACTTGCCAACCCTGGGGAGAGTAGTCAGTTTTCGTCCATGCCCATTGTTTTTCGCGGTTTAAAGCCCTGAGTTTTTGGTCTGCAGTAATCTACCAAGACCCTCTGAGGCCAGAGATCCGCTGACAAGAATGCTTTTACGTCATTTCTAGAGACTGAGATTTTGTAATATTTGGCAGATCGAGTTTGGTCATCCGTTAATTCCACAGCAGTAGCGCTGATATTCTGATTGGGTAGGTGATTTTCAACAATTTCTGTTGTGCTATCGGATGAACATCTACCCAGGAAATGGTGAACTATGTCTGGGGCGACAAGTAGGTCTTCAGGGTTGAGAACTACATTGCCGGCTATGGAGTCACAACTTGGAACTGTTTTGTTTTTGCGCGATAAGGTACAGCAGATTCCCAGGAGCCATTTGTCTTCTTTCAAGATTTCAGGAGATTTACTTTTTAGAGATCGGAAGAAAAACCCCTTCCAGTTTCTGCCATCTTTCGGTTCAAAGCTTCGAATGTTAAATACAATAATAATAATAATAATATTTATTTAGCGAGTAAACCGCAGGCAACCACAGAAGCAAAGCCTATTCATGGTGGTTACCGGGACAATACAAAAACACTTAATACACAGATATAAATATACAAAAGATAAAATGAATGAAAGTAATTAATTTGAAGGAAAATCATAGACCCAGGCATCTAGCAAAAGTTTCGAAATTAAAGACCGAAACTGTAAAATCGATGAATGAGTAGCGTCCGATCTACATAGTCCACTTGCCTCGATTTGAGGTATGTTTTAAGAGATTTATTTGTAGCTGAGCGGTCCCATTAGAACGTGTAAAAATCTACTAGTTCTTCGGCAGATCCAAGGCCAGAGGAGGCTAGGTTTGTGGATGACCCAATAACCCGGCTTCGTCTAGTATGGCTTGGCATCTTGGAGGTTGGCTTTTGCTGGACTACAGTTCGAAGATCATTTTCACGCAAAGCGGCATCTGTGTAGCTTTTTTTTGAAACGGTGTTACTGTTTTAGGTTGGAGTGGGCCTCTTACATTTCCAACTTGATTAATGCGAATTAGATTTGTTTTTACGAACGGTACAGCTCCAGCGAACGTACTTGGCTTGGGTAAGGAACTGTTTTTAATTTTGTCTTCCAATAACATGAAGCTTTCTGCTGTGGCTGATTGCATCACTGTTATTTTACTTCTAATATCTTCAATTTCTTGGTTCTGAGATTGAGTGGAACGTGCTTGCAGCTCGCTTGAGGTTTTATCACATATTTCGCCGATTTTTGTGATATCTTGTTCCAGTTTCTTTATGGAGTTTTCCGTGTCTGTCTGGAAGGCATGGAATTGTTCTTCGAGTTTATTTACTTGAGATGGAAGGTCTTTGAGATCAAATAATATTTCCAGGCAATCGGGGCAAATCCAAAATGATCCCGTAAGGGCATTTTTGAGACCAAGGCACGAAAGATGGTACCAGATTTTGCAGAACCCACAAAAAACATTGTTCCATGTTTTTGTCCGCCTCTTGAAAATTCGCAGGAAGCAAGGCAGTGCTTCATTGTAGTTTAAAATTTAGTATAAATACCAAGTCGAATAAAATTAATTTAAATTTGAAGTAACTAAGTTATAATAAAATACGTTACACCTAGGCCTAGGCTTAGGCTTAAACGTCGGAGCTAAAATCAACACGTCTGCTCTGGGGGGGAAGATCACGCCTTTTTGATGATTTGATAACAGCGATTGAACATTTTATAGTTAGAGAAAGGTCAAAGGTAACGCGCGGGGTGTTAATCCTCTATTCTACCTGACACCCCTAGAGCAGAAACTTGCGACTATCCTTAAATAAGGCGTTGGCGGAAGGTTGCATAGTGCAAATTCCCAATACCCGCGCTACGGAAGGCAAAGTTTCACCCCCTTGTATTTCCCTCCTAGTTATGTAAAAGTGGTCTAAAATAGACCTTGGTGGACACGAGTAATAGATAAGATATGATAAGAAGATAAGGCACCTCCGCGTTTCACGTGATGATCTATTACGTCACGAATAGCTGGCTTTCGCCAGACTAAGTCATTTCGAGTCTCGGTTCTGACGTGGTCCGGTTCTACTATTTCCTCAACTCTCTCGGGGCAAAGTTTATCTTTCGGTAATCGAGATCGGTCTCCAAAGAGACTTCATATAGAAATGAGCGGACCCAAGGTTAAAAAAATACCCTTTTCATAATCAAAATATGACTAGATTTTGTTTTTAATTTTGTTTTACAGGGATGGAGAGTGACTACCTTGAATAGTGATACATCTTCTCTAATGAGGCGAAACAGGTTCAAGAAGAATTTATGCACTATTTCTGAAATGAGGGGGCACTGGAATTTCAGTGGAACCGAATTCGATATGATTAACAATAACTTGTACTTTTCCGGAGAAATATAACGCGTTCATTTTAATTAACCGATATTGTGATATATATAAAATTTATCAAGCATATCGACCCATCGCAAATATTATATCTATAAAGTAAAGTAAACGTTATATGCATGAAACGTCCAACCCTAATTAAAATTATAAATATCAATCTATGGTTTATAGACTTGTATGGCACGCCAAACAGGACATAATTCAACTTTTATGTTTAAATATAATTCATGATTTACAAAAATATTTCGGGATAGTTGAAAATAAATTAGGATTTGTAAAATTAAATTAGGATTTGTAAAAAGAAGATTTATAACAATAATTTTTTAACAATAATTCAGGACTTTCAAAAGAAAATTCAGGAATTATAATTCAAGATTTATAAAAATAAATAAATTATAAATCCCGATTTATTTTTATAAATCCTGATTTGATTTACTTCTTATTATGGAAAATACAGTTGTCGTTCAACATTGTAAATAATTTCAATACCATGAATGTTTTGAGGATTGAAGTAGATAAACAATCAAACGTAGGAAACTCAAGGGTTAAATTGTACTGGAAGGTATCCAGAAGCCTTGACACACAAACCTAACCTAAAAGGTGAAGGAATATATGTCGTTTAGTTTTGGATACTTCGAAGAAAAACAAACATTTTGGGCTTGTATACCTCAAAGGTAAAATTGGTAATCAAATCAAGTTTAAACATTAAACTCTTGATGTAATTTTTAAAAAATCATTTGCATGATTTGACATCGCAGTATGTCGGCACCTTATGATTCCAAAAGTCTCATTTGGCTTGCCACAAAAGTTCCAAAAATATCATGCTCGTCATTAACCTTAGCCTTTTCTCTAGGCTGCGACGGTGTTTTAAGGCACGACAGTGCTTCTCCCAAAAATTCATCACTAATGGATTTTGGGGTAGTTTGTTTCGTTTTTTTTTGGTTCAAAAGTGTCGTACTCAGAGTGCATACTTGAACTTGGTCGTGAACTTTCTCCATCAATTGGTACTGAGCAAGGTACTCTTGTGGTGCTTTCGTTATCAGGTTCATTATTATCAGAATCTATTTCAAGGGGCTCAATAATTTCATCACTAAAAAATGTTGGCCCGTTGCTATCTTCCGTTTGAACTGGTTTCACACCCTTCGGAAGAAGTACGTCGAGACTTGAACGAGCTTTTCTGGGTTGCAAAGATGATTTTAAAAACAGCAAGTCCGAAAAGATCTCCCACTTCGACTCGTATATATCGTCTGTGCCTGCACCACTTTTTTTGGAGGATTCAACCTTCACCAACTCACGAGAGAAATAGGTTCTCAGACCTTCCCAACGAGATTTAACATCAGACACTACAACAAGAGCATAAAATATCCATAACGCCAACAATATACACGTTTTAACAAACAAATGTATAAATACGGAATGAAAAATACCAGAACAGCCAAATAAAGTAGAAGCCTCTTCAAAAACTTTATCTCTCAGGCCCGTTTTTTTATAGTCCACATGTTTCGGACTGTAAATAAACTCTTGCGATTGAATAACTTCTATCAAACGTCGGCTATCGGAGCTCCCCCAAGTAAACTTCTACAAATAATTAAAAGCATTATAAAATGCATGCACAACAAATAAATATCGTAGCATTACCGTTTTATTCTTCGTAGCCATCATCACACTCGTTAAGCCTAGGTCTAAACTCGAGGAATGTCGTCTGCGAGCCAAAAGCTCGTTAGTCACGTGATTCTGGCGACATAATCTGTCGCGCTGTGATTCGTTGTTAAGCTACCCGATTATTGTCAGCCCGACTTTAATCGGGTCCCCGACATGACTAAAATCAGGTCATACGGTATATTCACACCACCTGATTTGTCCGACAGACTAATCGGAGCACAATTGTCAGCTGACAAAAGTTGGGTAATGTGAATGCGCCTTGAAGGAGCGTTCACACTACCAACTTTAGTCAGCCGGCCGACTAGTCTTCCAGACTCCGCGAACCGACTTGTCAGGTCAGCGTTGAGTCAGGCCCACCGTTCACACTATCTGACTTGTCAGTCTGATATTTGTTCTTACTCATGCCCCTAATAAACTGAGCTGAACTGAAATAAAACTGAATAGTTGTCTGCTACTATTATTTTTATCGACTGTTGGGGTAGTATTTGATTGAGCTCCAAGTTGCATTGCGTATTTTAAAGCCTTTATGTAAATGGATCTCTATACCGATCATCGAAGGAAACAAGCAGCTTCGTTGCTGGGAATCAAGATACTAGCCGAAAAGAAATGTAAACTTAAAACAACGAAGCGCAAAATATGGGTGAAAGAATGGATATCAAGACGAAACGAGAAAGGAGCTTTTAATTTTTTAATTTAATTAAAGAACTTAGGCTTGAAGATTCCCTGGATTACAGGAATTATCTTTGAATGTCTCACGAGACCTTTACCTACATTTTAAACGCTGTCAAATTTAGAATTGAAAAACAAGATACATTATTTAGAGAAGCAGTACCAGCAGCAGAGAGACTCGCTGTATCACTGAGATTTCTTGCCACAGGTTTGTTACATCCCTTTGCACATTTGGGATTCTTTTGTGGAAATGGGATTAAACTGTTTGGTCTTCATTTAGGAGAAACAATGCATTCCCTTAGCTATCAATTCCGTTTGGGCCTAAGTTCTATTCACAACATAGTGTACGAGACCTGTGAAGTTATATATGATGAACTAGCGCCACTGTTTGTTTTGACAGCCACATTCTGTACCCACAATCAACAGAAGACTGGTATAAAATAGCGGAAGACTTTAAAACTAAGTGGCAACTCGATCATTGTAATGATTGTATTGGAGCTCTTGATGGCAAACATATAAATGTAACAGCACCACCAAGCTCTGGCTCTTATTATTACAATTATAAGGGCACTTTCAGCGTGATACTTCTAGCTCTTGTAGATGCTAATGCTAAAGTACAACGAAACCCATTTTGTCCAGGGATTTAATGATATTTAAAGTATTATATTCTATTTTAGGCTATGTTTGTTGACGGTGGCACTAATGGTCGATGTAATGATGATGCCACGTTCGACAACACAAAACTCCACGAAGCACTTACCAAAGATAAAGATAAATGACCAAAACCCGAAGCATTAACAGACCGTGAAAAACCTATGCCCTATGTAATTGTTGGGGATGAAGCATTTACATTAAAACCTAATGTTATGAGACCGTTTTCGAAACACGAGCTGACGTTTCAAAGAAGAGTGTTTAACTACAGGTTGAAACTGAACGTAATGAATTCAATACTATTTTTCTTTTTTATTTATGTATGTTTAAATATTATGCTTTGGGATTCTTGTTAAACCCCGTGCATCGGTTAAATGTAGTGGCAGTGTAACTATTTCTGCTACGCTGATGCAAATTTACTAGATCAGTTGACTATGGTAACAAGTCAACAACATCAGATGAAAATTGCTTTAAATCAAATGCAAGCTAATTGATCGCCAAATAACCAAACATCCGGAGTAATTAATAAATTTGCTTTTCAGTTCCAAATTCCATGCAATGTAGATATTAAATAGAATGGGACCAGGGATTATTCTTGTGGAATCCCATATATGACACTTTTTATTTTATGGAGGTTATTTCTCCATTGCATATTAGCTGGTTGTTTTATCGTTTAAGTAGTTCCTCACCCAACATAACATATTGCCATCTATGCCGTAGGGATTAAGCTTTTTAGTATTACAGGATACGATACGCGGTCAAAGGCTTTTTATAAGTCTAGGTATATAACGTCAACTTGCCCTCTTTGGGGGACCTTTGGCTTTATTTGGTTCAAGAATGATATATGATTTGTTTACACAGATTTGACCTTCACAAACCCATGTTGTGAATCTGGTATGTTCTTCAAGAACCAAGTGTATATAAATTTGTACATGATTTATTCAAAAATCATACCAATGGAACAGAGAATTGATATAGGGCTGTAACAATATTGGATAAAAATAAATTAAGGAAGCGCGTGAAGTTTTTAATATAGGCTGTATTATTGAGTACACGTGAGAGTGGTTTTAGATTTCTGGCCGTTATGCGCGAGGTTAGGAGTAGTTATTGAGTGTATTTTTTAACTTCGAGTACGGTCGCATGGTTTTGGTATGTTTTAAAAAGGAAAAGCTTAAAGAATAGTGCTAAGCTTAGGAAGAATTGTACAAAGTAGAAATATTGAAAATCGCTAAATGTTAACAGTGCTGGTTTTCTTACGCTCACGTTACATTTGGTGGCAGCGGTGGGATTCAAACCCAAGCCTCCGAAGAGACTGGCACTTTAGTTTTCCAAAATAAATAACAATGTTTTTTTATTTCTATTTTCCAAATCATATTGGTCTCGGTCTTTGATTGAATTTATTTTTTAAAAGACATTCTTTATTGTTCCATTAGTATTAATGCAGAGAGATAAAGAGAAGTACAAGTTTTTAAATTTGAAATTTTCCAACTTATTAATACCAAAAGAGTTTTAATGTAAGTAAATAAGAGAGTGTGAAAAAGTGCTTAGAATGGCTTCTATACTAGGCCAAATCAAATATATGCATCATTTTTTACCCTTTCAAAGATTTTTAACTAGTTAACGGAAACGCTAAAGTAAAAAGAAAAAAGGTCAAGAATTTATAGATACTCTTACAAGAATGGATAGATTTGTTGCGCTTTGTTGTACCGAGGTGTGGGTGTGGCTTTGAATTTGAACGTTTAGATGAGGTGTTACCCAGTATTGTAGGCGTGGCTTTGAAACGAGAGTAGGCTGCATTATATCAGAAGCGAAAAATAACATTGAACAAATAGTAGCATATGAAAGTCGAATGCTTCGAAGAAGTGAAAAAAAATACTCAACTGTTGAACGCGAAATAATAGCTGTCATGTACGCTATGGAAAAATTTCGACCGTACTTGTTCGGAAGACATTTCATAAACGCTGGGAAACGTAAACCATTGGTTTTGCTTAAGAATGTGAAAGAACCGAGAGGGAAACTTGCCCGTTGGATTATCAAATTGGTGGAGTTCGATTACGAGATTCAGTATCGGACCGGGAAAAATCACACCAATGTTGACGCATTGTCCAGGACAATGCTAATTTTACCTACCGAGAACAACCTAATTCAGACCTTGAACACCACACCTTTTCAAACGTATATGAGAAAACTCTTTGTAAAGTGGAAACCACTCACTCCTACGTAGAAAAGCCTGAGCTTTAGCAGAAAGAATCCACACATCAGACAAGTAAAAATTTGGCTTGGAAATAAGAAGACTATTGCTTTAGAAGAATCGGGAAATTCAGTACCGGATGTGAAACCTCTTTGGAAATTTAGAGCCGAGTTTTATATCAATAATGGACTGTTATTTAGGAACATAGTTATATCGCTTTCCCAACTTGTAAAACCGCAATGTATAAATCCAATTATTCTTAGCACGTTCCACAATGATCCAACTTCTGACCACAGATGTAACCGGGGATATGTTATTTCTTTTATCCTATATTTTTCCAAGAATTATGCTTTATTGTCAAACTATTTAAAAGAACCAATTTTGAGTTAAATTCTAAAATTCATTCTTGAATTGATTTTTAACCTAAACCGTACCGACGATACCTAAGTGCTCTGCCCAATTACTTCCCATAAACTTTACACTTGGTCCCATATTCTAAATTGCTTTCTCATGGCCTTTCTTCAAAAGAGCCGAATGTCCACACTCGTTTTCGCATCCTTTTGTATCGCCTATCGGTTTCTCTCTTCAACTGTATACTACAATGTTTTAGTGTGCCACTTAAGGAGGGCATTCTGGTATACGGAGCGCAAGCTGCAAAGAAGTGGAGTCTTTGGGTTCCCTGTTTATTTAAATAAATAAAAGACTAAATATTAAACTAAGAAAGTGTCAGTTTCTTGACTAAGAACCTTAGTTTTAATTCCACGGCTACAACTCTAATAAGAAAACCTAGTCCTGTAGTCAAAATTTTCTCGATAAAGTTTTTAAAAATATGAAATATTTAAAAAACTTGTCAATTTACTAGTTTCTATAGCGATCGATGTTTATCTCTCGATCCTATTAGTAGTTCATGAGAGCGTGTTTCCAATAATCGCATCCATATCTTAAGGAAAGTTTGCTAATCATGTTGGGAAACACGCAGCTCGATTGGAAAGTAAAAAACTGAAAAATTAATTTGTCGGCTCATTGAATTATTTACAGCATCCTTTTATCGATTCTTCTAATAACAAAACCAGGTTAAAGAGTGAAACATCCAGGAAACACCTCCTAATGGTTTTGAAACTAAAACTAGATTGACATTTTATGGATATTTTTAAATAACCACCTACGACCAATCAAATAAAGCTCTTCCTGTTAAAAAAATTCTATTGCAAGCTCTACATCTCGCGCCACAATTGTCGCATCGCGCAACTTTTATGAAATATCGCGCTAAATTTCATTCGGCATGAAGCGTGCAACGAGAATTTTGTTGACAAGAAGGCAGGACGTTTCACTATGCAGATTCGTCTTATGATCAATAAATTAAAGGATAAAAAATCGCTTGATTATTCTCTTCACCCTCCCTTTAAGGTCACTAAACTAACTCTTGAAAAGACTTTTCTCGATTATTTGAACTTATTTCATTCTCACTACTCATACAAAAATTAAATGAAACATTGGAGGCTCTTAATAAATGACTTATTTATTTTTTTCCAAAAATAAACTGTTGCTGAATATTTTTTTAATGTTTTTTCTTTAGTTTTTTTTTCTCTGACTTTCCTTCTTGTTTATTTTCAGCCTTGTTATTTTCTTCCAAAATTTCTTCTTGTTTATTTTTAAAGTTCCTTTTGCCTTCACTTCTATTTTTTCTATTTTATCTCCGGCATCACGCCGATCAGAGACAATCACTTACCTCGACTTACCACTTTTTATTACTCTCTCATCGTAAATTGCGTCTATTATTTGAATTTTCTATTATTATAAGCTACATTTAGCATCTCGAGCCCAGCAGCGGCATCTTACAAAAACGTGGAAGTAAAAGGGGAATAAATAGAACAATCTCGTTTGCTTGGATGAAATCCCATTCGTTGTGGTTCTCGCCACCAAGAAAGTCGAAGAGATTGACGTCGGCAAGTCTGTTAAAATCGAATGAGATCTCGCTCCAGAAATCATTACAGACTAGAGTTTTTCGAGATCGAGAAATATGTCGATCGACAACTCCGTATTGAATAGTCTCCTTGGTGATTTTAACATTCCCCAAAGTTATCGTTATTTGTTTCGTGTCTATTCTAGTCGAAGATTACGGTTTGGTTCTTTTCAATTCTTATCAAACCCTGGAATTGGGCATATAAAATAAAGACCCGTTTTTAAGCAAACAAGAAAGGATGCGGTTGCTTGTGTATGAAGCCGAAACTTAATCGTCGTGACTGGAAAAAGTTTGTGACGTTTGCGTAGTCAAGGTAGTTCATGTTTATAAGGGCGCTGAGACTCGCGAGGGCGATTGACATAATTAAGCAAAGAAAGTTTTAACCGTCCACTTCAAGCACCTCCTTCCCGGGGAAAACCGCGTCGTCTGCTTTGTTCATTTTTCATTTTTCATTTTTACATTTATTTTTGTATAATGTTAAATTGTCCCGAAGTGGCCACTGCTGTCAAAACAAAAAACGTTTTCGCGGGAATAAAAGCTTCCGCCTCCGTCTGTAACGGGGTCAGCAGTCAATTTGTACACGCGCTCCTGTCTGGACGAGTTTTGTTTATTCTCAATAAGTCAGTAATTATTTCTAACTAAACTGCGTGTAGTTCAACTGCATTTTCTTCTCAACAATGGACTACCTGGTAATTATATCTTAGTCATGGACAATAAGTCCTTTAAACGGGTAACGTGGGCACTTCTTAGTTTTTCTAGTTTTAATTTAAATTCTTTGTGAGCCGTGAAATTAGGCCCCCTTTCCTACATTTAAATTTTACGGTTACATAAAGTGGCGAGCTTGCCAGGACTCGTTAAGACTAACATTACCAGTTGTACTTACACGCGTACTTGTGACAATTACTTGTGCCACTGCTTGAATTAATTAACTGTCGCGTCATGAATCCCGCCGACCGCAAATTTTGATCGCGGCGCTCAACGCGCTGTTACCGGGATCCCATACTCCCCCGAGGAGGAACACTCCTCCTCCAAGCCTTGGTACTAGTCTTACGCATGGACAAGGACAAGCGGCAGGAGGAATCCCACCTCCGCCACCGCCACCGCAAGGTGCAGCGTCCAATGTTTTGATTCGAACTATTCAAACACTTGCGACTACGTTAGAGAACACAGGAACTAGACCAGCCGCCAAAAATAGGCCAAAACTACGCCCTCACTTAATATTTAGCGGTGTTGAAGGTGAAAGCGCGCCGGAATTCCTTCGGACTTTGATGGAGTTCGCTGAATATCACGGCATGACTGGAAATGACATTATCGCGCTTCTCCCCCAAAAATTAAGGGGCCGTGCATTAACCTGGTTTAGAGACATGAATAGGCCTAATCAAGCACAAACGTGGCGTACATGCAATGGAGCGTTTAGAGACTATTTCTTTTCTTTGAGAGCGGAGGAATCCCTCCGCCTAGAAATAGCGCAGTTTAAACAACCTGCCGATGTATCTTTTGACGCGTATATCGCCAGTATTACCGCGCTGAATCAAAACCTACGCGTTCCGTACACTGACTCTGAACTAGTTGGTATTTGCAAGAAAAATATCCTCCCCGAAATACGCATCCATGTCTTTAACGACAACATAAGGACAATGCGCAGCTTCATAGAAAAGGGCCGCGTGACAGAAGAAATTTTACGAGCGACCCTTTCTAGCTCATTGTATCCTACCGAAAGGGCAAAGTCTACCTCGCGTGAATCTAGTGGGAGAAGAAATTCTCCCACAACTGCGGTTTTGACTAAACCGCCGGGGGGAGGTGCGACATCAAAGGTTGCGACATCAATTGCGTTTGTCGGGGCCGCTGGCCGATCCCGTGTGCCTTGACGGCGTTTCCACAGGTTCAATTTGGAATTTGATGAGCCCCAGCCAGGCGCTGCGCCTGTTTAAGGCCTCTGACATGCAACTATTGTGAAAAAGTCTTCAGGCTGACGAGATAAATATGAACGAACTGTTAGAGATTTGTCTTAAATCTAATCTTTAACAACACGAGAATGTATAAAACGTAATATTAAATTATATACCCTAATCAACATGTTGAGAATTACAGCTTTGAATAATTTTTCTTTTTTTCAGAATTTAGGGTATTAATTTTTGTGTGGTCATTTTTAAAGATGGCGTCGATAATATCGACTTGAAGATGGCTATTTTTTGGTGTTAATGAATATCATCTACTCAATATAGGAATTTCGAAAAGACTTATATGTTTGAAATATATTTAGTATTTCCAGAAGTCCATTAAATTAGCCTAGGAAGTAACCAAAAGCGGGGTTTGGTACTCCCCTCTCTTGTGTAGCAATACTGAAGAAGGGCGACACATTCGCCACCTCGCGATAATTTTTCTCAGATCTCCGGTTTAGGTGCGACTCTTACGCCAAAATTTGCCCTATCGAGAGAGAAAAAACTATTGGCCGAAAACGCCCCCTTCCACTGTAAAACCGAGCGCGCTTAAAAATAGGAGAAGGGATGGGGGTGTGAATTTTGGAACAGTCAAGGTCATTCAGTTTTTTATGACTCTTCATAAACCTATTGAAAAAAACTATTTAAAGGGAGGGTGAAGTAGAAAATCAAGTGGTTTTTTATCGATTCCCCTACTATTTACAAGACCAGTCTGCATGTTCAAACATTCAGGAAATACTAGCTCCGAATGATTTTAAAATTCAAATTATGTTCAGATTTAAAAGATAATATTAAATAAGGACGTCCGACCAATCGCGTAACCCACTGCCTTTTTATAATTAGTAGAAGAATCGATTAAAAAACCACTTGATTTTCTACTTCACCCTCCCTTTAACAACCGTGGCTGTTCCTTTTTTTAATTTTTTATAAAGCAAACAATCTAACCTTTAGAGATGCAGCGATCATGGGCTGAAGTAGTCACGCCCTGCTCACGTCAAGAAAGACTTTCTAGAGAGGAGCTCGAAATTTGTAACTGTGTTAGGAAAGGGGAAAAAATTTAAACCCCTATCCATGGAGTTAGAAGGAGTTTTTATCCCAGCAGAGACGTACGCTATACCAGCCATTGTAATTGTTCACTTCCTAGGCTAATTTAATGGACTTCTGGTATTTCCAGTAGTCATTTTCCAAGAAGGCGCCCAAACTAGCAGTAGCACGTCTTCAATATTCAATAATGATGTTTAGACGGTCTTCAACTTAATTATTACCAATTTTCATAATTTATGAATAATATACTCTTATCTAAATGACATTCCCGGCGGCCATTTTCCAACATGGCGGCCGAACTATCTGATGAATGGCTTCAATATTTTACTATGAGGTTTACACAGCTCTGATTATAATTAATAAAAACTGTCATTGTAGACAAAGACTGGAAAGTGTAAAAGATAAGGTTTGAAAATGAACTGCCTGAAGTAACAGATATTAAAATTTTCACTTTTGAAGACATCATTATAAAACATCAATTATTTTAAAAAATTCTTATCTTACTTTTTTTCACCAAAATTTCATTTTCCCAAAATATTTTTCAGCAATTTTTACCAACTATTTTGTCCTCAATAGTAGTTGTCACCTAGAAGGGTTTAAGGGATACTAGCTTGGTACTGGTTTTACTTACAACTAACATTTGATTCTAGGAGATTCAAATGCTTGGATATCTGAAAAGATTTCTCTTGAAGAGTTTAAATTTTTATATTTTAAAATTGAAAATATTGCGAAGCGGAAAATAATATAGGCCTTTTGTCGAAAAGATCTGTAGATTGATCGTGATCTTTGAGAGCAGCACAGCACGTTAATATTTAATACTTTGAAAGCTTTACAATTTAAGAATACGTTTTGTAAAGTTTTAATACGGTTTATATTTTGTAAGCTCTCAACGATTTTCTTACGTTATAGGGTCAATTTTCTACCTAATTTTAAATTTTTGATAAAAAATAAAATGTAAAGCCGTAGTATTTTTAAAATAACGCGCATGTTCCTTTTTAAAATACTTTCCCGAAGTAATTTTGGTGAAAAAAAGTAAGATAAGAATTTTTTAAAATAATTGATGTTTTATAATGATGTCTTCAAAAGTGAAAATTTTAATATCTGTTACTTCAGGCAGTTCATTTTCAAACCTTATCTTTTACACTTTCCAGTCTTTGTCTACAATGACAGTTTTTATTAATATCTGTCACTTCAGTCTTCATATTAATTAAAATTCTTTAGAAAATATGGGAGAAAAAGTCCTAGGGCGTTGCGCGTCCATCGGTAATCTAGCTTAAATACCAGCCGTCGGTAATACGGCTAAATTACTAGTCGTCGGTAATGCGACTAAATTACCAGTCGTCGGTAATGCGGCTAAATTACCAGTCGTCGGTAATCTAGCTTAATTACCGGTCGTCGGTAATCTAGCTTAATTACCGGTCGTCGGTAATCTAGCTTAATTACCGGTCGTCGGTAATGCGGCTAAATTACCAGTCGTCAGTAATCTAGCTTAATTACCGGTCGTCGGTAATCTAGCTTAATTACCGGTCGTCGGTAATCTAGCTTAATTACCGGTCGTCGGTAATCTAGCTTAATTACCGGTCGTCGGTAATCTAGCTTAATTACCGGTCGTCGGTAAAAAAGGCCAACATTGGTCTCGCTGATATTTCCTAATAAAACAGTGTATAAATGCTAAAATATCGCAGATTGAGGTAGTTTTTAAAATTTAAAATTAAACATACTTAAAATGAATTTTTCTCAAAAACCTTAAAAATGGTCCTAGAAAAAGGTTTAAATTTTGATATAAAACCGTTCCCAAACGTAACAAACGAATATTTCATTTCAAAAGGGTGGCGACAAAATGGCCAAATTTGAAAAAAACTCCATGTTATTTCTATGGGAAAATTTAACTTTTTCACCAAAAGGGCTGATTAATTTTATGGAAATGAAAACCACCCTTAGCAACTTTATTTTTTATAAAATAAACTAATGATTGGATCTTCTTGAAATTTTAACCACATATTGAGGGCCCGAATTGTAGTTCTGTGGAATTTGTTTAAAGCAGTTAATACAATACAAAAAAAGTTATATCCAATCAAAAAACCATCCTTATACATTAAAGTCAGTATGAGGTCTTATCTAAGAGAGCTACCGCTCTCCTAGAATATCAATAAATTTTCATAATTTTCCAACAACATGGTGAACTATACTGCACCCTTCTCACGACTCAATTTTTGTTATCCTTAACTTAGTCATCATACTTTTAATTCAAGTAAGTTGTGATGCAAGGGAGGGCACGAGATGCTATGCGTTATAAAAACGTTATAGGGTACTGGTGAAGTGACGACTTTGGTACTTTGGTAGTTAAATATTTGTTGTACAAACGGGCTATTGAAATGTTTGCAACCCATTGTAAACTTTACAATTTTAGTTAGGGTAACCCACGTAGTGAATTTCTTAAAATTTAAGTTATACCTCAATCTTTTTTCCACGTCGTGCATGACAAGCCTCCCCATCCCAAACACACATAGCTAATACGAAAGAATTTTCGTGACTTGTTATACTCGTCCTGGAAATGAAGAATTTCGCGTGAGTTTGTATCTTCCCGGCTTGTACCAGCCTTACAACTTCAGAGCCAGTTTTCGTAAAAATATACATGTACAAAAAGCCTTCCTTCATTAGGAGCCGATTAGTGGCGGACTGGCGGTGAGGTTGCTTTCGAAATTCCGTAAACAAATGGAACACCTTCAGTTGACCAGAAAGTTGATGAATTTAATTTTTTGGGCAAACGAAATTCTTACTCTACGTTCTTATTTGTGGGTGTATTGATTTTCTACGATTTATGAAATTAAAAAAATGTATGCTAAACTAGAAATGGCACCTTATATTGCCGTGGACACTGTATCCCGTGAGTATTGAATTGAGCGGGTATTTCTCAATCAAGGATCATCATTAATCATGGTTGAAATCGGAATAAACTTCCGTAAATCAAGGAGATATAGTGGGGAACTGAAAAAGGTATCTTAACATATGAAACATCTTTTAGAAAATAATTTAAGTTGGAATTGAATGATGAAGAATTTTTATCACTAATGAGCAAGTTCTAATCCAAATTGCTTAACACCGCGCTAACACGATTACACATTTTACCGATTTATTAAGTCTTCCCTCGCAAGATGCAGTTACCGATAGTCAAACGACGCACAAGGTACATACGTCTTCGTCACGTTTGTTAAATACGTCAACTTTCTCGGTTCTTGGCATGAGAGTCTTTTAATGTTTTATATTTATACTTGAGCGTTCAGCAATGCAAAATTGCGATATGTTGTTTCCTCTCTGCCAATTAAATTTTAACGCCATAAAAATTGCTCTAACAAATTTTAAAATTTCTGAAAAATGAGAATCATTTTTGGTAGTAATTATTTATTTTCACACAAATACATTTAAAAATTGTTTATTTCCCAACAAATACATATAGTAATTATTTATTTTCCCACGAATACATTTAGTAATTATTTATTTTCCCACGAATACAATTAGTAATTATTTATTTTCCCACGAATACAATTAGTAATTATTTATTTTCCCACAAATACATTTAGTAATTATTTATTTTCCCACAAATACATTTAGTAATTATCTATTTTCCCACAAACACAATTAGTAATTATTTATTTTCCATTTATATCTTAGAATACATCAATAAATATCTATTTTGTATTTTAAATATCTCGTGAACAAATTCTTAAGCGTATTTTCGTTTTAAGAGTCATCGCGATTTTACAAAAATATTAGTAATTCCAATATTCTAAGTAATTTTAATAGTATGTATTATTAACTTTCGATTCCCTAATTGGAACGCACAATCACTAGGTCATGCTTATTTTTAAAAATTTTGAAAAAGACTAGGCCCTTTTTCAACCGCTGACAGAATTTGTTTACGGTTACAATTATTGTGAGAACTTCTATTTTGTTTCACTTAGCACTTTGGTTAGTTGAGTCTTTGTCAAAGATTGCGTTAGCTATTTACACTTCATTATAGTTACTTTAGCTTATGGTCATTTCCAAGTCGTACTTTTTTAAATAAACTTGGTTTCATCCGCGAACGATAATAAGAAATAAAGTAGCTTAGTATCACCAAAAGTGGATGAGGGGAAAGTTAGAAAGAGGCCAGAAGTCGCGAGGCATCAGAGTTTTGCCATGATTGGCTGTTGAATCGGCATAGCTTTATTAGGCTTATTCATTCCCTAAAAGTAGGCCTTGTGCTAGTTCGCGGTTACCATCGCCTGCTATTGTGTATGCTAAAACTGCCTCAAATGTTTCATTTTGCATGTTAAAAATGAAAATACCTATGCTTCGTGCAAAAACTAGTCTGAACCTACTCTTAGTGATGAGTATGGATCAAAATAATTTAAATCAGTTTCCGGTTTTAAGTTAAAGAGGGTTTACATTCCCAACAATTTTCGTTGCAGCTTAATGATGTGCAGTGGTTCTCGAAACCAAAATCTTGTCAGTAGCTCGACGGTGAAGACGAAAGAAGCGACTCCAAGCATTGCCGCCCACAATCGGAACTTGGCTTCAATGTCCTTGAACCCGAGTACGTGTACTTCATTCTCAGCCATCGAATTTTGAGGTTCCAATTCGATGCGCCAGTCTCTCTCGAACACGCGGTGAAATGCTGTGATTTGGCCGGTTTCCATGAAAGATCGCAATCTGCAATCATCTATGGGTGAAATACTTTAATTTTTCAAATTAGTAACTTAAATCAGGTTGTAAAATTTGTCCGCGTGATTAATGCTGACTTTATTTGATAGTTTCAAGGTACACACGACACTTTTGGTAAGGTCTCGAATAGCAGATTCCCCAAAGATTTCAAGTGATACTATGAAGAGTTGACGATAATTATCCCGATTTCGATTAAAATACGCGAGTAACATAACGCCATTCGCGGCTCTTGAACTCGCGATTATGTGCTCGAGCAAAATTTCAAAGTAATATAAAACCTTAGCAATGCCACCTACATGGCGAAGGCTTCTCAATTTTTACAAACTCCACAATGGAAAGAAAAGGTAATTGTTCCCGTGAGCCCTAAAGTTTACGCATTTATCTTTTAAACGCGTCTCACTGGACACGCAACGCGTAAATTGGTTACGGTGAAATGCGAGAGTGATCCGACCCTCCATGTTATTTAGAATTGAGAATAACGTTTTCGAGATATAAAAATCTCCTTGGGTAGATATTAATCATTTAATGGAAACTAAAGTATAGAGTATAGGGGCCCGTGGACCACAATTTGGACTTACTGTGGAAAGAGTTTTTTTTCAAACGTAGTTCTATAATAATTAGAAACTTTCCAGCGTTATTAGTCAATGCACACGCGAACGCCAGTTAAGGTATAGAATCATTGAAGAAGACTCGACTAACTACGTTTCGTGTCAAAGATCATCGTCAATGTGCGAAGGAGAAAGGCGAAAACGCAGACTATTCTTGCATTAAGAAAGTTAACGAACCTTCGGTTGATGTACTTCAGAGCTTTCGGATTAATTGTTGCATTACGAACTGGGAACACTAGAGCTTGTTGCAAGTACTTGACCAAACCAAGATGAAAATGCAATAGTTTCAGCTTTGGCTCATCGAAGTACATTAACAAGCACATCTGTAAAGAAGGTAAATCTCCAAACCATATTTGCTTTCCTGACAGTAAGCCTCTCGCTTTATTAACGTTGAAATCTGTCTGTCGCTGATTCCAGAGAATTTTCATGTCATCGTCAGTCTGTTAGGATTAAAATTTTATTAAAGGACTTTAAAAATGATATTAAAGTGTTTAAAAAGCTCCACCGATTGTTTCACACTGTCTTCTATTGACTCAGAAATGAAAACTTTGACATCGGGAACTTTCAATAAATCGGGATTTCCGTTAATGTTCTCTATCTTCTGAGATGAGAACTTGGCTTTCAAGACTCCGTTGAACAAATTGACGAAAACCACTATTATCAAGAGATAAACTCCCACGCTGAAGCGAATCGTCAGTGACGAAGGAATGTCAAAGCCTGCACCAACACAAACCAATAGAAAAAATGAGTGGTTGAAGGCACTGTTCATTTACTTCACTGTACTGGACGTGCGGGGAGCGCGTTCACGGTTTTCAAATCAAAGCAAACATGTTTAAATTTTCTGGACCGCATTCATACTTCAGGGAAATTCGGAAAAGTTTAATTTCACTACCTTGGCTATTCCGCGTTTAATAGTGGCTTTAAAGTATTTAGGACGGATTTTTTAGAACTCGGCATTATCTCTCTATTGTCAACGTCATCTTATATTTATCGATACCCGAAATTTGTTCTCGGAACTTGCTTTTTAAATCTTATTATATCCACAACTTTGTTTATAAATAATCGTTTATCGCCTCTGGAGACTCTACCTTTTCCCAACATGGCTCCGAAATAAAGAAATTGCTTCTGAACAACGTGGGACATCATTGATCCTGGAATTCCCTTGACTCGCTTGTGTGCGATGTCAATCATCGTTAAGACTCCCATGACGCAAAGCAACCCGGTCCAAACCTGAAAGTGTTTTCAGAGAAGCAACGATTATGAATTACTTTGCAAAAAAATAGATGTCTCTCAAGCCAAAGGCCTAACCTTAACATCACCGGCTCTAACAACAGAGATCTTGGATAAGCTTCACATACTTAAAGATATACATTCTACAGATTAACACGAAGATAAAATTCTACATGTTTTATATACACTCCATTCTACATCATTATTTTGAAAGAAATATTTTGCACGAACAGCAGATAATTTGGAAGTAAAGGAAAATGTTTGCCCCGTATCGTAACTCCTTGGGTTGGTCGACGAGTATATCTGATTGCTTGGAGTAGTTTGACATTTCGTAACTCAAATTGTTACGTTACGTTTGGTCATAGCTTACATGAAGGGAACGATTTCAATATCGTTGTGTAATCATGTTACAGCAAAGTCTGATAACACTTTAGGTAATATTCGATTGGGGTACATTAAGGTCTTTCCACGCCTTGCTAGAATGGTCTTTTCGTCTACCCAACATCCACAGACAAACCACAAACATACACACTCGCAGATCGTAACCCAGCCTTCACACATAGTGCCCTTTCCGCCTAAAAATGAATCTTTCACTCTAGCTACCTTGACCGCATTCCCTATCCCCTCCCCGCGCTAACCCCAGAAACCGTAGTAAAGAGAAAATATTTTAATTTGAAACACTTTCAACAAATAGGCTTCGCCACAGCTTTCCATCAAATTAAACCTTTGAGAGTTTCCGCGATATAACAGAGCGAATTCTTTGACGATATCAATGTTGTTTCTTTCCCAATACTCCCAAGAGCCGGAAGAGGACCGTTTCTTAACATGGGTCCCGAATAATTATTTTTCGTCCGTCTGAAGTCAGTTAAACTGCTGCAAACGCAAACAAAAGCCCCGATGTACTTTTTTATCGAAATTCTTTGTGTTATAGCCCTAGCTAGATGGCACCATACAACGTAGAGTTGAGTAGAGAACATTATTACACTTGCAGAGCCAGTAGGCTACGAGTAACTATGTCGGGAACATTGTTTAACCCATTCGTGTAACTATATCATTATTTGTATTAAAGCATTTGAAGTTAAGATGTACGACGAATATAGTTATTTATAAGAGACATAACACTTTGCTTAATCGGTATCTAGCCACACTTGTTCCTGGCGTACTCTGGCCACAAACACACACAAATCATCACACAAGTAAGGTCTGGTTTCATAAACACACCTAGCAAAAATAGTAATTTACCGGGTAAATTACCGAAAAATTACCTGTAACTGCCTATTAAAATTTTGGTATAACAAAAATTACTGTAATTTTTTGTATTTTATATCATGACAGGCTAATTGCCGCTGTAATTTTCCGGTAAATTATCATTGTAAAGCTACGGTAATTTACGCGGCATTTGGCAAATTACCGGTAATTTACGGACAGTAAATCACTGACTTCCATCTCTACTTACGCCCATGGAAATTGTTTTTAAATCGTCGAACGCTCCGACTGGAGCAGCGCTGAACGTCAGATTTTTGGCAGACAGTAATCTCTGATATACGTACATGAATGGCTCTGTCGATGTTGTTAAACTAAAAATTCTTATCGCAGCTTCGTATTTCATTGGAATTGCTATGAGGTCTGATTCCTGGAAATGCGTATGTTAAAAACAGTTTGTAGTTGGCCCTTAATGGGAGCATGAAGGGTTGAAACAAGTTGAACTCCTTCGCTTTGAAATTATACAGTGAAATTCGAAAAGCTCAACGAAAGCTAATGCGTTGCTTTTTAAACGATTTTCATGTTGTCTGAAATGTATTCCCGAACATTTTTATTCTGAATTTCATAGCAAGGCTCGACCAGCCATTTGAAATAGGCTTTGTCAAGAAAACCAGGAGCTCATATCGATTTTCACTGGATACACTGTGACATTTTTCCTACTGCTTTCTATAAGTTCATTTTGTTAAGTTAAATTGTAAAGTTTATTAATAATTAAATTATCCCCCAGCGGCTCTGTCGTCTCGCTCGCCTTGTTCCAGTTTCTTGACCTGTTCCTAGGTTGGACTCTAGAGCTCTTCTGGTTTTCTCTCGTCCCTCCTCGTCTCCTTCTAAACGTTTTCGGGTTGGGGTCACGTGGACCCCACGAAGATATTTCAAGTCGCCTATGACGTGTGGGGTAAACCAGCCAGGGAAAAAGGGTAAACTACAGCCAGGCTTATTTTAGTGCTACAGCAGCAAGAGTGCTCTCAGGTTGAGAAGATTTCACCTCCCTCGACGAGTTATGACGTAGAACCTTTCGGCAGTGGAGCACGATCTAACACGCTTCTACGTCGCACTCGAGCACCATCGCTCCGTTTGATTTTTTTTCAGAAAAAGAAAGAGCAATTTTCTGGCAGTTTTTGGGGTCAGGGGAAATCGCGACTCTGGGTGAGTTTTGCTCTTGTAGGGCTATGCGAGCCTTGATTTTTTGGGTTCGAACCGAGTCTTGCTTTTTTCGGCTGTCGAGCTTCGAGCCTTTAGCTGCATGTTCAAAATCTCGTTTCGAGCATTTATCGAGCCTTCAATTTCTATGGCGAGCCTTAACTAACGACTTTCATTTGTTGCTCTTAATTTGCAATGCTATACCTTTATACTTCAATTACTGTCCTTTGTACAGAAAAAATTTTTTTAATTCGTAAATGTTATAGATGTAATGATTACTCTATGATTAAGATTACTATCTATGATTTAATTAGTCTATTTACGTTATCTTATCTATCGGAGTTTTTGATCATGTGATGTAGCGCCACCTGTAACCATATTTAAGCGAGCTCTTTATTGTTATCAGACGCTTCTCTTCGGGCTATGTAACGAACCATACTAATGTAGCTTAATTGACGTGCTACACGAGTAGAATAAATATTTTATGTTAAATTAACTAATGCTGAGCAATTATTAGTAACGAACATATAGTAAATAAAACAGATAGTTTTTTATATGACTATAATTATCACTAATCGAAAGTGCTTACGTGCACCGACATTATCAATACAAACCAAGCGTACTTTTTTACACCGAAAAGTAATAGTAAAACTAAAACATGAAGAATGATTCTTCATTTTTTTCTTTACCCAAAAGTGAAAGTCACTTAAAACAGCTTTAAGAGCCAATCAAATGTGGGTTTAGATGGTAATTCCCGATGTTCAACCTAATCTAGAATCACAAAGGCCATAGATTGAAGCTCGATAATCTTAAGTCTTGGTCTCTAGCTTCCATCGAGCTATTCCAGAGGCACGAAAACTTTTCAAGCCCTTCAAAAGCTGCTTATTGAGTACTCGCACAGACTCGGGTTCGCAGTGGCGGACTAAAAATCGCCCAGAGTGAGCTTAGAGTGCCCTAAAGCAAGTCAGTGGACATCGCTTTTAATCTTACCAAGTTCCTCTCTTCAATCCATCAAGCAGTCTTTTTAAAGCTTAATCGATTAGCGAAGTGAGAATATATGTTTTTTTTAGTTCATGCATAAGTACAATATTTGAGCCCTAAGGTTTTTAGTCAAGGCGTTAGCGCGTGAGGGAAGGTAATGCTCGTTGCACTCTCGATATCAATAGCGCGCTATGGTTTACAATTTATCGTGGAGAGATTTGACTGAACTTAAAGACAGACTGCGCAGCGGGAGTTGTGCCAATTTTCAAATTTTACTCTTTTATCTGGATTAGGTCTGCTTGACAACTTGAATAGTATACAATGAAACTGAGGGTGGGGCACTTATTTCAAAACTTAGAGCTAAAATGTTTTATTTATAGTGACAAACCTTAAATGAAACGTTAGTTCTCTCTGTCACGTGTATGTACCTTAAAATATAAGCTCAATTAGGAAAACGTCTTTTACAACACCAAGAGCAAACAAAGCAGAAGTACCCCACCATATACCTTGGACAAATTTCAATATAATACAAGGTAATATTCGAGATGACCCAACAGTTGGGGTAAATAAAGGTCTTAACCACACCTCTAGGGCAAAAAAAAGGACTTTTCGTCCATCCAGCCTCCACAGACAAACCACAAACATACACATTCACAGGCCATAATCTGAAAGGTCTATCACACTCGTAGCTAAAAACTGATTACAACTATATATATGGGTCAGGAGAAGTTTTCAACGACAACTATAATAAATTAATAAAAACTGTCATTGTAGGTTAAAGATAGAATGTGAAAATTATTTGCTTAAAGTGACAAATATACAAATTTTCACTTCTAAGACAATATTAAAAAACATCAATAATTTAAAAAAAATTCTTATCTTACTTTTTTTCACCAAAATTACTTCAGTATAATATTTAAACATGAAACATGCGCATCTTTTTTAAAAATAGAACGCGTTTGCATTTAATTTTCTCTCAAAAATTTAAAATTAGGTTGGGAATTCGGCCCTATAATGAGAATAAAATAAGAGCTTATTAAAACAAAAACTGTACGAAAACTTAACAAAACATATTCCTTAATTGCAAAGTTTTCGGAGTTTTAAAAATTAACGTGTTGTATAGCTCACAAAAGATCACGATCAATCTACAGATTTTTCGACACTAATAACTACATCACAGTCATAAGGCCTAAGTTGTTTTAAGCTTCGCAATATTTTAATTTTGAAGTATAAAAATTTAAATTCTTCAAGCAAACTTTTTCAGTTATCCGAGTATTAGAATCTCCTAAAAGCAAATGCTAGTCGAAAGTAAAACCTAGTATCCCTTAAAATATTTGAGGTGACATTTTTTCCTGAAATACTTTTGAGAGCAAAATACTTGGGTAAATAGTGTTGAAAAATATTTTGGGATAATGAAATTTTGGTGAAAAAAGTACGATAATAATTTCAAAAGTAAAAATTTGAATATCTGTTACATACAGACAATTAATTTTCTTCGCTTATTTCTTACACTTTCCCGTCTTTGTCTACAATGACAGCTTTTAATAATATCTGGAACTTTAGTCTTAATATTAATTAAATTGTTTAAAAACCACATGAGAGAAAAAGTCTTGGGGCGTTGCGCGTTCCAAAGTTAACGCGTTTGAACTAACGAACCATATATTATGTAACTGACAATTTTGACTGCACAATCAAACTCTAATTTTCACATGCCATTCACAGAGGAAGCGGTAGTTATGCCACAAAAAGATGAAGTAGACCTGTGCACAAAAATTATGCGTGGACCTATGCACAAAATGATTCCGTATACCTGTGCACCAACAGATGTCATGGACTTATCTAGTTTCATTATCCTTGATCAGAAATCTCGCTTAATTACCAGTAATCGGTCACCTAGCTTAATTTCCAGTAATCGGTCACCTAGCTTAATTTCCAGTAATCGGTCACCTAGCTTAATTTCCAGTAATCGGTCACCTAGCTTAATTACCAGTAATCGGTCACCTAGCTTAATCAGTAATCGGTCACCTAGCTTGCTTACCAGCAATCGGTCATCTAGCTTAATTACCCGTAATCGGTCATCTAGCTTAATTACCCGTAATCGGTCATCTAGCTTAACTACCCGCAAACGCTCATCTGGTAGATTAATTACCAGTAATCGGTCATCTGGTAACTTCATTTATTTGAGTGAGGGTCCTTTTCCAAATTAAGTTGTTACCTCACACAAGGCTGGGTATCTTTTGTTTTACAGCCACCTCGAAAATTGGACCCAATAAGTTTAAACGTTCTAAGATCATAAACTGACTCTTTATAGCGAAAATCCATGCTAAAATATCGTAGATTGGAATAGTTTTGAAAAATAAAATTAATCTTATTTAAACTTAATCAATGAAAATTGGAAAGCGGAAAATCTAAATATGAGGCATTCGTTTAAAATATTTTCAAATCACGTATAGTTGTTTCATAACGACTTCCACAAAATGGTTAATTGTCAAATATTTTTCTGCGTTATTTCCATGGAAAAAATTTCGAGTTTTTCGTCTAAAGGGCTGATTTATTTTATGCTTATGAAATTTCCTTATTAAAAAATAATTTATTAAATGGATATCTTTTAAATTTTAACTACATATTGGGGGCAATTCTCTAACTTTTTAAACGAGTTGTCACAAGTGATAACTATCGTCTAAAGGGTTGTTGTCAACCTCGTGCGTTCTATGTGAGCGTGATATCTAAATTGGTGATATAAAACCTTGAACGAAAATCGGTGGATGTCTCGTGAATTCTCCTCGTGCTAATGAAAACAAGGTTGTTAAATCAAACTTTTACCGTCTTAAGTTATAAAGCAAGCGATAACTTATCGACCTGCTTAATCCTTTCGATAATTTATCACTCACGTGAATATTAAAGACGGTAAAAAATAATCTTGCTCACCTTGTTTTTTATTAGCACGAGCGGAATTCACGAGACATCTACCGATTTTCGTTCAAGGTTTGAAGACACCTATGACCAATCACCTATTTATATATCGCTCTCTCATAGATGGTACTAGGTTGACAACAACGCTTTAGACGATAGTTATCACTTGCGATAACTCGTTTAAAAAGTTAGAGAATTGCCCCCGATGAGGGTCCGAATTTTAGCTCTGTGGAATTTTTCAAAACAGTTAAAACACAACAAAAACTACATCCAAACAAAAAACCTTCATTATACATTTATGCCAGTATGAAGTCTCTTAGTATAACAGCAACCCAGCCTTTATAAATATTGAGTGCATGATAACAGCTTATTTTGGGGAAGATGTAACCCAAAATTGCATACGCAACAAACCGTTAATTTAATGGCAATTATTCAATGAAAATTAATTACCTATGATATGCCAGTGAACTTCATTTCTGTTAGTCTCGTTTTTTGCTATCGTTTTGCTTCCTTTAATTTTGCTGTAATTTCTTACAGTTTATGGACAAGGTGAAATTTGTTTTTGCTAAGACTCGTAATCAAGGGAATTTTTAACAGCTAAGAATTGTACTCCACCTAAATTTGCTCATGGGTAACGGTTACCTGGCATACTTTACCGGAGACGTTTAGTGTTTTCAAAAACGTAATAATACATTCTTTGGATAGAGAATTTAGGAAAATCCCAAAGCGGCTATGAAATTAAAATTTATTATGCAATAAAATTATATTTTACAAATTTAAATCTCATTCAAATTAGAGGATTAAGTTTAATATGTTATTATAAAGTTCACAACTAAAGTCTGGAACACGGAATCTCAATGCGAAATTTCTTCAAACTCAAAAAACTGCGATGCACTATTTCGACCGAGGGCTCGGTCATTCATGAAATCCGGTACGCTACCCGTGAAATCCAACTTTAGAAATCCGAAATCAAGACTGATTTCAAAATCAATTAAAAAATCAGCAACTAAATCACAAAATAAGTAAAGAAATCATAAAATCAGTAAAGAAATAATAAAATCAGTAAATAAATCATAAAATCAGTAAATAAATCATAAAATCAGTAAATAAATCATAAAATCAGTAAATAAATCATAAAATCAGTAAAGAAATCATAAAATAATAAAATCAGAAGCAAAATCAAAAAATCAATGAAGAAATCGCAAAATCCGTTACAAAATTCATGAAATAAAAAATCTAAAGAAATCCCAAAATCCGTCGAAAACAAGGGAAAAAATCGAAAATTCCCACGAAATCACGGTAAAAATTGCTAAATCCGACAAAATCCTTTGGATTGTATCAAATTTTGAAATCCGTCGAAATCAAACGAAATCCGAAGAAATCAAATTGGATTTAGAAATCACGTACACTTTTTCAAAAACGTCCGACCCCTCGATTTCGGCAATCTTACAGCGTCAAGTTAACGTCAAAACGAACACTTAACAACAACTAAAACGTTTTCGGATATTGATAACTTACCTTTTCAAAGCCACTGATTACGCTTACGTTATAGACCTCTTCTTCCATATGTTAAGCAAATAGAAGCCCCTTGTCCAACAAAAAATTTAGGCTAAACTTGAATACTCGAAATGATCGAATCTACAGCGTGTCCTCACCAGGAGAAGTCAAAAAGAGTTTTACCGCCGGAATCGACCGAAGAGTCCAATTATATCCGCACGCTCATTTTGTTGTCGCATCATTATCCCGTCAAAACAGAGCCTTAATAATGTTTCTTAAAACGTTCATTTCTAAACACGAAAACAGACTTGGATTAACAGTGCCAAACGAGGAGCTCATCACTCTCAGATTCCCCCTCCACCTATTAAAGCGTAGCGCGGCTCCAGTGGATCGCCTACAAGAGGACTTTCCTCCTGATCTCCGGGTTTGGCTTGGCAAAGGTTAGTGGGCGGGATTTATACATGCACGTATAAATCCCGCCCACAAATGCCGCTAGCTTCGCCAATCCAAAAATGGAGTTCGTAAGGAAGTCAACTTGTAGAGGATCCACTGGAGCCGCGCTATGCTTTAAAGATTAGGCGTAATCATTTTTGTATAAGCGAGGTTCACTGATTACTCTGAGTGGCTGGCCCCTCGACACCAAGTTTGAATAATTACTTTTTGAAATGATGGCATTTACAAGCAGCAATCACAGTTTGTTATTAAAGTCATTTTAGATTCCACCTTGTTTTGCACGCACATTTGCGAAATCAAAACTAGAAACTCGACCGCGTTTCGACGCCGTGAAGTTAAAATGTTCATTTTTAAAGGCCTATTTTCAATCAAGATTTTTTGGAATAAAAAATAAGCCTTTGCGTCAAATGCAATGTACAGTCAAAGGCAGTAACACAAAATTTAGATGGTTTTCAAACAAGCTTCAAATTCAGTTCAAGAAGCGGATATCTAAAAGAGTTAAGATATTTGTTTCTCATTTTGTTTAAGTTTTAACCGCTCAAAGTGAAAGTAATTGAGATACGCCATCTTCAGTCAATTTTTTTATTGATCCGAGTTGCAGCTTTTCGATTTTGATTTTTTTTTGTGGTCGAAAGCCGGTCAAAAGTTCGAAAGGAAAGGCCAAAGGCAAAAAGCTTGGAAAAAGTTGACTGAAAATGGCCCTTAATTTAGAGACACGGATATAACCTTTGTTTACTGTTTAAAAGCTGCAATGATGGCTTTGGTAATGATGGTTCAATATTAGGAAAAATAGCATGTATATAGGTAATTAAAGTTTCGATTGCTTAAACATTAGATCTTACTGAGCGGAAAAATCAGAACGGAATACGGTGGGAGGAAGTTCGACAGAAATATTTCACGCCAATTGCATGACGGAATTTCCGATCAGTTGGACAGAACGTGTTTGATATTTTTTTAGTTGAACTTGGCGTAAGTTCTGGGTATTCCACCAATGAACAAACGTTTTGGAAATGGTCTTTGAGCCAAAAAAAAAACCAGTTTGGAAACCAAACTTCATACTGGCTTTTCTGTATAAGGAAGAGTTTTTGATTGTATATAACTTTTTTGTACCGTATTAACTGTTTTAAAACAATTCCTCAGAACTAAAATTTGGGCCCTCATTATATGGTTAAAATGTCAAAGATATCCATTTAATAGTTTATTTTATAAAAAGTAAAGTTACTAAGGGTGGTTTTCACTTCAGAGAGTAGTACGCCAGTATAGCGTACAACAATGGCGGCCACTGTTAAGACGAGGGAGCCTAGTTTTTACGTTTTCTCTTCTTTTTTGGAGGAATACCAATAATTGATTGATTTTGTATGCTTAAGACCATAATATAAAGTAAAAAATTATTTTCTTTAAAAGTGTATGTTCTAATATTAAAGATAAGTTTTCAATTTGTAGGCTTATAAATGAAGACCATAATATAGAGTAAAACGTTATTTATTTTCTTTAAAAATATAGGTTCTAATATTAAAGATATTTTTTCAATTTTCATTTTAAAGTGTATTTGATTTATTCTAAAATAATTTCTTCTATCTTCGTAAGGAAGAAGATAAATTTTAATACTATTTTTAAATCTTACGCAAGGCATTACGTTGTTCTTTGATGTACAAAGCGTTAAGTTGTTTTTTGCCTAGAGTTCCAAAACTAATCTTTCGAGATCTTTAGTTTTGACTTCAAAGGTATGATGAAGTTCTTCGGTGTTTTCCATGGGTTTTTCTGGTGTTTCTTCCTCGGTTTTAATGTCGTTATTTATATTTTTGGTGTATGTTTCTGTTTCATCAAAACTGAAGGGTATATTTTTTGTCGGGCGTCCTCTAATAAAGTTGCATTTGGGGAAATGTTTTAAATGTTCTTCGTAGGGATTATCATCGGGTTTCCATGCTAATTATATTCCATCGCATTCGAAGCACTGTACTAGATCGTCGGTATGTAGGGAATAAAATCCCGCTCTGCTTAAAGTTTTTATATAGTTTCCGTCTTGAGGCCAGGAGTTAAAAGTACGATATCTTTGCAGCTCTGAGTTCATGATGAGGAATGAAAATGATTATGGAAATATCTGATTTATACCTCTGCCAAACATTCCCCCCCCTTTTTTTACATCCCCTCTCAATTCCTACCCCCCCCCACATTCCTTAATATATGAAATAAAAGAAAACAGTATTAAAAAAGGTGACACATTTATTTTTTAAAAATACAAAAGAGATTGCAAAGAGCCTTATTTTAACAAAAGGATTAAATTATTCTTTACGGGCGCGTTTCAACATGTTTGTAACAATGATGTCATTTTTTAAACCATCTCGTCCAAACTGCTTCATGAATGATTTGTGGCTCTTTCTTTTTGTTCTCAGTATTATATAAACAATACAATATAGTCCGCATGTCGAACTTGACAAGTTTTGTAGTCTTCTTTTGTTAAACGACTGTGAAGGCTGGGTACCTAAGTAGATGTTTCCGATTGATGTGTTTAAGATATTTGGCGCAATTGTGAATATTTTAGTTTCCGTTCTAGTGTAACTATATTGGGCGGCTTTAATGCTTAAAGCTTGTTCGTGAGCAAATAGAATTTTAGGAGCTAATTGAAGCTTTAAGACGTATAATACGGCTTCAACGATTACGGGTTTATAACCATTGCCTGACGCGTTAAGTTTATTCATAAGACAAAAACTAGCTTTGCTTCTATGTAATTTTAATTTCATAGAAACGCCGTTTATCAGGTATCGGGGGATATTGAACATATCTACGTAAAGGCTGGAATACATTTCAATTTCCTCGGATAATGCTGCGAGTTTCTGGCGTTTAACAAAACCCATATTTTCTGTAAGCGAATCCATGCTTCCGCCTGTATCCTTGTAAAGCAAGGAGGCACCCAAATGGGATTCTTTAGCTGCCGGACCGTATAACGTCAGGGCCGAAAGCAAAGCCGTGTACGCGTAGTTACTAGCAGCTGGTGTTGTTGCGCAATCTCTGAACTCCAAATCGACGCGCTCAAATTGACTATGCTGAAAATTATTTACGGGTCCAACTTCGTCAGTAGCTGTTAAAGCAGTTCCATCTTCATTTACAATTTTAGTTCTGGTGTACAGCATTGTTAAGGCTGTATCCACGTATTCCCTACCGCTAGACGTTACTTCAAATTCAATAGGTTGGTCGGCTTTCAAAGATGTCAAAGGTTGATAAGGAACCCATTTGGAATTTTCGATGGCTGTTTGAAGGGGAGGGGGAGCGAAAATATCGAGACCCGTGCTGCAAGCTTCAGTCATTTTTAGGGAGAGAAAATATCACGAACCGTTTTGAATGAAAGTTTACGTTTATCTGATTTAAATTTGTTTGTGTTGTTTTGTTTTATAGATTTCTTTCTCTTTGGTGTTTTTTTCTTTTTAGCTAGTATTTTCTTTTGTTTGGCAACCCTTCTACCGTATTGTTGTTGAACATCATCCAAAGTTTCGGTGAACCTTCTTTTAGCCGAAGTTTTCAGATCCTTTCCAGAGGCGACGTCGCTTATGATATTTGAAGATGTGCCCAGAAACTGTTTACCAAGGAACTTTGCCCCTTTAATTAAGAAAGGTGAAAAATTTCAAGAAAGAGCCAATGCCTTCCCCGTTTTGGCCATGACCTTGTTGTCCTTGTTTCCAGACGTAAAAAGTCAGACCTGATCCTGACTGCGCTTGTTGGGTATAATAATCCGTGTAAACACATCTTTTGTTATCTAACGCGTTGGACTTGCGCATCTTAAATGAACTTTACAGTGCAACAGTCCAAACTGAAATAAAGCCGGTTCACCCATGTGGTCCTTTATATGGATGCCAACCTCGCTAATATAATGTTTTGACAGAGGGACGTAATGGGGTGAGACAAACGTAAGACACACGGTATCCCCGTGTTTCTTGTCTTCGATGGGTATAATACGTAAGAGGGGGGCGTGGGTGTTACCGACAATTTGTCCTTCGACCAGATCGCAATAAATATATAATTGAGATGGTACGTGGTAGTTTAACCTGGCTGGTCTATCGCTCAACCCTTGTATATTGAGAGGGTTTCTGTACCCCAAAATCGCAGCTAATGATTCGTGTGTCTTGAAGATAATTTTGGTATCTACAGTGGCATCGGTTTTTAGTTTTACATGCCCCGTCGTCTCGTTAATATGAAATAAAGAAGCGGTTTTTTTCGCATACTTTGGAAGTATTGATAGTTTCCACAATGTGGTTAAGTGATTTGTAATGGCCGGCCGGTATATTATGTAGATGGTAGCTTTCGTAGCTGGTCAGTTTCCCATCTTTTCGTTCAACAAGGTCGGTTACGTCACATTCCTTGGGGCTTTTAAATTTTTTAGAGCTACTTTCTTCGATTAAATCTTCAAGTGTTTTTCTCTTGCTCACCTCCCTCTTACTCGTTTTGTATATATCATTGTAGAAACTGCTTGTATATATTATTTCTACTAACGAAATTTCCCATTGTCCTTGTAAATTAATAGGATCCGGTAGTTTAGTGATGTAACTACCCATAGTGTTATTAGGGTAGATATCCATACTAGCGTCGCTAGGTAGCGTTAAATAGAATTCAGATTTTCTCGACATTTTCGGCTGTTACCCAAGGGTTCTGTGATTTAGGCAAACCGATAAACGATACAAAATATTCTAATTTTCCTTTACGCTTACGTTTCTTGAGTATAGAGTCTATCTTAAACAGTTTGGGTTCTACAGTTCGAATGAGCTGATCAGAGTAAAACAACCCGCTTATATGCTTGTCGTCCAAATCTTTCAGACGATATAACACTGGTTTTCTGAAACTCAGAATAGAGGAAATGACAAATACTTCCGTCGAGAAATTAGGCTCATAACCTTTAGAAAATTCTGGTTTAAGCTTGCTTATCTTACGTAATCACCAACACGAAATTTGACGTCTTTTTTTAGTAGGCTTATTACTCAATTCTGGCTTGTAAATGTTTTTGTATACTTCCAGAACGTTAGATGGGGAAATATTATCGGGTGTCATTTTTATTACGGAGTGATAAGAGGCATTGTAGCCTTTAACTATGTCTGTCAAATGATCTATATATCTATGAGAATTGAAATGAGTCAACATTTTGAATACTCGATGTTTCAAAGTTTTAATTAATCTTTCTACAAAAGGACAGTGGAATTTTTCTGACGTCATAGAACCGTATTTGATTTTATTTTTCTTTAGAACTTTTTATTATTAAATTCTTTTCCTAAATCGGACCAGATGGCTTTAGGTTTGCTTTGTTGGATGATTATTTCGAGAGCTTTCGTAGCTTCGGCAGCGTGTTTTCTTTTCATGGGTACTACAAAAGCTTTTCGGGAGAATCAATCAATGCCTACCATAAGGTATCTGTAGCCATCGTTGTATTTGGCGATTGACCCTAAATCAGCTGGATCAACTTCGACCCTATCCGAAATGTTAAATACAGGTATTTTACGCCTTTTGAATTTATTTATAGCAGTTTTAATTAGTGTGTAAACGTCAGTGTCCTCAAGAAAGGCTTTGACATCGTTTCTCGAAATGTCAAGATGTCGGACTGCTTGGTCCAAAGGGTTTAGTCCAGTGAAGGCGGCTTTGTGTTTACTATTGAGATAAGTATCCTTTAAGATTTCTTCTTTTTGGAGCTGCGATAGACCTCCCATACTGTACCCTTGGTATTAAAAGGTTGTTTCTTTAATATTAAAGGGCTGGCTTTATTGTCAAAGGTTAATCTTTTCTTCGCTCTTAAATACGTTCGGGGTCGAAGCCTATTTTTTAAAGGTTTGGAAAGAGGCGATGTCTTGATTGATGGGGGCGGTGCTGAGAGGGGCTTTGATTTACTTTTTGAAGGTAGAAAGTTTTCAACAAAAGGTTCAAATTCTGTCCATCCCGTAGGGGGAATCCCCATAAGCGAACGAGTTACCCCGTATTTGTTGAAGAGCATAGGTTGAATAGTAAAATATACTAATTGAACTATATCTGAATCAGGGATCTTAAGGTCGTTCACATAAAGAATCCCCGCATCATCCCAACGTATACTATGAGCGTTACTTGTCAAATGATCAAATATCTTCTTCGCTGCTCCCCTATATTTCAGTGGAAAGATATTAATCCAGTTGTCGTGTTTATTCGATGGGCGGGGTTTCAAGATGTTCTGGTAGCGTTTCAAGGCTACCTCGTAAAAAACCCATTTGGTTTTTCATCTAAAGCGGGATTTGAGATAATTAGGTTCATCTCTTTATCCAACTCTGATAACACTGCATTGTCTTTTGAAATATCATTTTTGGTTGTTGTTATTAATTGATGGGGTGTTGGGTTAGGACTTTGTTGTTGCTGTTGTTCCAAAGGCACAAAGGTCATTTTATTAGCGTAAACTAGCATTTTAATCATTTTGAGAATAATCCACCTAAAAGGCACGAAATTACTGGAAAAAGGACGCTAAAGAAACCACTTCCGGTTTGTTTAGATAATATAGCTCTTTTGTCTTTCCAACGGGTATTTTTGCAAGCAATTTTACGAATATGTTTCTTATGCTTACACAGTTTATTATAAACGACTGGTTTCAAATTGATGGCGCCTTGTAAGGCGTTATGACAACACTCGCCAATTGAATCAATAATTTCTCGATTAGAATTTTTAAGAGTAGCTAGTCTTTGAGGTTTTTTAATTGCCCCAAAGCGGCTATTAAATTGATATTTTTAGCGGCTAAACTTTTTTCTTTTTATTCAACGATGTTTTCTTGACCTTTCTCGGTGGTGACATCGTAAAGAATGATTAAATCTCGGAAATGTTATTTAATTATATAGTTTTCTTCTTGGGAGTATAGGTGACGATTTGTTCTCCGTTAAATATTTGTTCTAAACCTTAAATCGGAATGACATTTTTCGGTTAAATAGCAAAGTAAATACCCGTGTGGTTTTTCAGTCGCATCCAAATAACATTACACTATAAATTTAGAGTTTTTGGGTGCCAATTGTTTAGAAAGGGCCACTAATTGCATAAGATCTCTCACGGTTTTCATAAGAATCATGTAATGAGCGTTTAAGGAAGCTGTTCTCAAGTTTTTTCAAATATATTTTGTAAAAGGGTAATTACGAATAATTTCCTATGATGTGATTGTTTAGTAAATATTTCTGATAAAATATTATTTTTATTTTCTAACATGAGATCGTCTAATACGATTAGTATTGTTTGAGTACCATCGTATATAGTAACGTTGGGTAAACCTTGACGCATAATTACACCCATTTTTTTAATTCATCGTAGCTAGGCTGATATATACTATAATGCCAAACAACTAAATCAACTTTAGGTTGAAACATTTTATCCTTATTTTCTATTATTCGTTTATATAAAACTGTTTTACCAGATCCCGAAGGACCGAAAATAATAAAATATCCAGGTGTAGTGAATGGTATCATGGCTAATACTTGAATGAAACAAATTTGTAATTTTCATTCATACTTAAACGCGATTAACTAAAACGCGCGCGCGTGGTTCGCGAACCCCCCACCCCCTAAACGCGGTCGGGCGCCCCAAAGCACGGTTCATGCGGGTAGGCCAACACCACAAACGCGTTGACATCATCCTGCCCTTCACTATGGTATCTTCTATGGACCTTTAACATGGTGTGTCACTATTCGAGATGGTAAATACGGTTAAAGAAGCTTGTACCGACAACCAAAGAAGCTTGGATGAGCAACCAAAGAAATACTGGGGATTTTTCAAAATTTTCCAAAAAAGAGAGATACCTGAAGAACTGTAGTCCAATGACCCACTCCATGAACATTTACGACCCCGCAACAGAAACAATCACTAACATAATTAAAGTTAAAGGATTCTATTTAAATTCACCAACAGAAAACCACGTCAATTTTGATATAATTCAGAAACTATTAGGTGTAAACAACGATGGTAAACCAGAAATGAACTCAGTACAAGTACCGATTGTTCGCAAATTAGACGATTACCTAATCACGCTTTAATTATTATTGATCAAACTAAAACATATCAGGTAGTCGTCGATAAAGTAAGAGTTTTCCCAGATTACTCCACGACCCCTTACGGGTATCTTAAGTAAATTTAAATTTGTAAAATTGTATATATATATTTGTAACTTAATTAACTGGGGTTTTTGTCTGCAGACATTTTTTTCCAAATATATGTTTTTTTGTTTAATTTTTAATGTTTCTTTTATATGTTAATTGTGATTAGTTTTATTTCAATTAGAATAAAATTTGCCATTCTTGTGAAATAATTTCTTTTCTTAATTTACAAGCCTATACAATCAGTCAATCAAATATTGACAGTTAAAGAGAGGAGATCGGAAAAACCCGACTCCTCCCCCTTGAGTGGCCGCCATCTTGGATCGGTATACTGGCTCCATATTCTCTGATTTTCAATTTTCTCACCAAAACTAGTTCTCGTATTGACAATCGTTCTATAGATTTTTAGGTCGTTTCTTGAATCCATGGCAAACGTTGCAACCTCATAGTGAAGGTGCATTGTCTAAAGTTTACAAAGGCTTAGCAAATATCATTAGTGTCGTTTTACGTCATTTTAAAACAATTTGGGAAACCGTAATAAACCTCTCCGAGTTGGGTAGAAAGAAACTAAAATAGCACTATTGTGGGAAAAGTGTAAAAAAAACCTTAATAAGCAAAATTTTTTAAAACGTTGCAATATTTTGCGGATTAAAAATGTAATATTTTGTAATTTTTTGGAAAAGTTGTTAATTTATTCGGTTGATTTAATAAGAAAACACGACCACATTTAGGTATACCTTGCTGTATAAGGTATTTGATCGTGGTATGGGTACAATACATTAACGCCAAAGGATGAAGAAATGTCGATAAAAAGGTCACTTAAGCCATGTTAACACTTACAGGGAAACAGTTTCAAAGCGATTCAATAGGCTTTTCTAACACAACTATTAATGGAGAAATTAATTACAAATACCGTCTGTTGAAGTTACTTGGAAAACCAACTTGAAGCGGGTTTGGAGGTTAGTTTTTAGTATTAAATGTGTGAATAGTCTTCAGTATAGAGTTCCACCTGTGTGAACTCAGCTTTTGTAGAGCTACATAATTTCTTTACTTCAATGAAAATCAATACTAGCAGTTCTAGGCCGCTATATTGTTTTCTAGAAATCAATTTTTGTTAGACGGGAAAAGAAAGCAACGCGTAAACGTTTTATAAGATTATTTAAATAACTATATAATATTGTGTTTGGGCCGTTATTCTCGGTGAAATTTGTGCTGTCGCTGAACCACTCCTGGAAGTATAATGGTTAGTCATTTTATATTTTAGTACATCACTTAAAGTAGTCAATTAAGAATAGGTTTACTTCGAGTTTGAGAGTAGAAGAGCCTTTTTATACCTCGGGGTTTGTACATGTCAGGGAAAATATCTAAAGATGTGAGTATAGCAAAAAGTAAACACTTTCCAAGGGGGAGACACGCTAATCAAAGCTAAAAGAAAAAAAGGTGCTGTAAACCTCTACGCTAAGAAAGATGCATACTTATAGTTTACTATTTGCTATTGGCAAGACTCTATAATGGAGACGCAATGGTTGGACAAGCATCGAAAAGTCAATTAATATCTGCTAGATTTCATTACATGGGTTGAACCACTGGCAGAGATAAAAGCCATTTCATTCAAAGGCTTCGAAGCTCTCTTTCGTGTTTACACGTGTGGAATTGTTTTAGCTGCAATAATATTGTGTTTGTAATTGATTTTCAATTTTCTAACACAACTAGTTCTCGTATCGACAATCGTTCGATAGCTTTTTAAGTCAATTCTTTCATCCTTGGTGAACGTTGCAACCCCGTCGTGAAGGTGCATTGTATTAAGTTTTCAATGGCTTAGCAAATATCAATGCATAAATCCATAGTGTCGTTTTTAAATCATTTTAAGACAATATAAACATTTATCTAGGAAGCACCATAAATAACAAAACCAATATAAGTATAAAATGCACTCAATTAAATACGTTAATTGAGGTGTGTTTGCTAATAAATGTGATTACCGCCAAACCAACTTC
>JAEQBA010000103.1:77220-151206 GCA_019434445.1 Phalangium opilio | reverse complement strand
TTAATATTTATTAATGGTAGCAAAACGTGTCATTCCTTATTTTGGGGGCCGCGAGGGTATGTTAATTGGTATATGTTAACTTAGTACAAAACCCCTTTTGTAACTCGTTACTTTAATATAAGAAAAGAAAGAATGAGAAAGAAAATTTATTGAAGTAGGTATAGCGAGAGTACGTTAACGATGTGGCTTAATTATGGGCTAGACAATCTTATTTAAAATCATTATTTTCACGTTTATTTTCGAAGTCACACGACTTGTTTTATACATATTAAGATTTTTACCTCTCCGAGCGACGATGACGTCATGGAGAGGTATTACACTGGACGTGTCTGTCTGTCTGTCTGTCTGCTGTGTGCGCGCGTATACGTCACCGCGATCGCAGTTGTTACCTCTCTGATTGACGAGGACGTCACGGAGAGGTTATTCACTTGATGTGTCTCCTGTGTGTCTGTCACCAGAAAGCAATTTTGGGCTTCTACTCCCATCGTTTGGATTGAGAAGTACGCGGCGATCGGCTCGGGTACGAGAAGCGTCTAGCTTCCTAATTGCAGGCCACCCACCAAAAATTTACGTAATTGCGGGTTTCTCATCACTTACTCTAATCAATCGCCTTCTATACCCTAAATTTCCAGAAATTGTTAAAGAGGCATACGCTTGAATTCAAACGTCAACAATAGCCAAATGATTTTAGGAACAAAGCTTTTTAAAACGATTTAACTAGAATTAAGGTATATTAATAACGATTAAATTAATTAATATCAATTATATTTATTTAATTATATAAGAAAAACCTCATAATTTCGTCTTGACTCGGACAGGTTTACTTTGGTTTCTCAACTTGTTAAATATAAGTTTATATGTATATAAGACACCAAACCCAAAACTAACCCAACCTAGCCTAACTAAACCAAACCTTACCTGACCTGACCTATAAAACAACCAATATTTTGGACAAAGCAGATGATTATTACTCAAGTATCTTATATATATATATATATATATTTATTAGATATATATTTTTATGGAAAAGGCCCGCGTTCATTATGCTAGGAACCCAATGAAAATAAAAATATTTAAAAATTTCAGTGCTTATTACAAGACCATTTTTTGACTTCGTAATTTTTCTCCTTCATTGTAATTTCAAACAATTTTTCTAATGAAATGACCGACTGTAAATGACATTATAAGTAATAAATCGAATAAATTTTATATATTACCATAACCCCTCGTAGATTCGAAACAGGAACCTTTCACACCTTAGTTTAATACCATGTCCATTACCCTACCAAGTTGATGCACCTTTTCCATTAAAAAGGAAAAAAATTGAAATTAAACCCGCCAACTGACTATTTTTAATAAAACTTGTCTATTTCTTGGTTCGGTCGAATGGGAATTCGGTCCTACGGGAAAGTACCATATTATCCGGGAAAATGATTTTATTATTTTCACGTATATCCAAAGATTAGGTGAGTGAACGCCGAAAAAGAAGACCATCAGTGCTATTTGTCCAACTTTGTTTTACAAATATATAGATTTCTCATTAAAAACATGTTTTTTATGAAAAATATATATATTCAGAGAAAATGAAGCTTTTAATTAATGAAACGAAAAATCGATTCAGTAGCTCCGGAGATTACCCTCTAAGTAGAAACAAGCTATCAATATTACGAACGTATTTGTATATAAATTAATTATACTCAAAATGAGCGCCTTTTTTAAAACAATTTTTTAATGGGTATATATTAATAAAAACTTTCATTGTATCCAAAGCTAAGAAAAATATGGCTTAAAAGCACAAACTTAATTGACTGAAGTAACAGACTGAAACTTACAGCTTTAAAAACATGAATATAAAACATGAATTATTTGGAAAATTATTTACTCTCCTTTGTTCACAGCGTTTCATTTGCCGAAAATTTTATTTTTATTATTATAATTAAGTTTTATTAGCCTTAAAACTTTGGATTTGTGAAACATTTTGCTTCATAAGGTACATTTCGTAATTTGAAAATTTTAAACATTTTGAGAACCGCAAGGTTAAAAAGGCCCTTTAATTCTGATGACGTTATAGAAATCGAAAATATCTGTAGCTCGGTCGTTATCGTGGACGTTTGAAATAAAACGTTAACTTAGAACTGAAGATTTTTGTTAGGTGTGGTTACGTAATCGACTCTTGGTAGTATTGGGAAAGAATTAAGATTGTCATTGTGGGATTCTGGGATCTGGCACCGGATATAATAATGTAGAACTGAACTGAACCGATTCATGTAAACAAAAGAGGGAGGGGGAATCGGGATCAGGCGAACGACAGTCTTGGACTCGATCTTGGGAGAGAGAGAGTAATGTTTTAAGCTGAATAAAGTTTGTTAACAAAAGTAAAGAGAGTTATTAATTATAGAGCGAAAATAGAGAGAGAAAAGGTTAAACATTACAGTCATGGTCAAAGTATTCACCCGGTTAGATTGCGGAAGGACGTTTCGAATGGTTTTTTGGGGTTAGCGAGTGGCAATGGGGAATACGGGTAAGTTAGCTAGAATGAGAGATTCATTTTCATACGGAAAGGGCACGCCCTTCCCACCCCCAACCACATCTACCTTATACGTAAATTTTTTACTTCACTTGTTTTGTTCTTTAATGAGCCTAATGGACTAAATATTATTTTATTCCATTTCTTTCACCCTTTGAGGACAGAATACACATCACTGTAAATTTTAACAATAAATGTATGATTTAACTTGAAAATTCTGTGGATAATTTTTGAGTACGAATGAACATATGACGCAGATAATGGAAAAATAACCAAGCTTTTCTTTTAACACCACTGAATCTACATAAATTGCACAATCTTGTACAGAGTACTTACCATTAACACTAAGACTTTCATTGAAGTTCTAGGATCCATGACGAAGACTTAATCTACTGTATGTACATTAAAGATGTCTCGATAACAACCGGATGGCAGTAATCTATGACAGACACACTGAATTTGGAAATGGAAATAGTGGAAGAGAAACAAAAATTATTTATATGGTCTATTAGACAATTGCTTAAAGCTTCGGGACACTAAATGAACGTTTTAAGAAGTCGGAACATTATAAAGTTAGATTATCAAAGACTGGAATTATTATCCAAACTATTTTGCACGTTACAGTTTGAGTATCTCATAACAAATGAATCTCACAAATTGACATTTTAAATGATAATCACTAAAGGGATCAAAAAAGGATGATTTAGTTTTGAGTCTTTTTACTCAAAAGAGGCGTATGTTACTCCCTAAAATAACAAAACGTTATTTTATGCTCATTTGTTTCACCACCAACCAAGTTGGTTTCGTTAATGTTTGAACTCTAATTCTTGCGATTTGAACCCCATTTGTATTAAGGCCTGTCCAGACTGACACATTTTGCGAGTTCACACCTTCGCTTTGCTTGTTTACAAGATCGCGCTACTGTCCACGTTGGGTTTTCGCTATTTTGCGTCCTCACCTCGCGAAGAAAAAAATTCTCACGACGAGGCCAAGAATTTCGCGCCTTCGCGAGAAAAGCACCAATCACAGGCGAGAGGAAGGCTGGGGCGATTAGTTTCGTTTTTCTCTTCGGACAACGTTGATGGATAAGGGCTGATGGCGCAATGATTGCTCAAACTTTATTGGCTCTCAGAATAGGAAAATAAAAATTTTTCCGTGTATCAGAAAAGAAGTGCTAATGTTTTTCGAGATCTGTTGCGAAGATGCGAATAGACGAAGGCGCGAACACGCGAGCGCAAGTTCAGAGTGGACAAAGCTTTAGCACAGGTCAGGTTAGGTTTTTTTGAGCCCCAATATTATTAGGAAAATTTATTAGCAGAGTAGAAAAACTAAGCGGGCTTAAAAAATTCTAAACCATCTCAGATTTAAGTTAAAAATTCTAGTTTAAATCCCCTAAAAACAGAGCTTATGAATAATTAAGCTTTAAATGTTAAATTTTCCTGAAATTTTAAAAACTTTAAATTTTATTTTCAAAATTATCTGATTTGAGTTTAATTTGACCAATATAACATGTAAGACTGACGCATTTTGGGTTCAGTGCGTCCCGGGTGGGACGTCCTACCCTATAGATGCAGACTTTCCTGTGTCAGCCGGTGAAGGCTTGACCCCTACCGCATCTGCCAACGACTATTAACTCTCATATTAATCAAATCATACTGCAAACTTAATAATCACATCCTGGCCGTGGCGTCTCGCCCTATTCGCATTGAAACATTCTTAAAACCTTCTTAACCAAATTATGTTCTTACGTTTCAAACAATTTCTTGAACATATATTGTATACTAGTTTGCTATATCCTATATGGATTTGGTTTTTGAACATGTTGCCATATACAATTACAGATAGTCTTTTATTGCAGATACAAGTCTTCGAAACACAGGTAAATAAATATAAAATGCGAAATCACAACTTTGCTTTAATGTGGGAAGAATTTCATACATCTAAGATTTTGATTTATGAAATTTTCAATGAAAATTACGCCTTTGTAACGATCAGTTTAAAACACAAGAGTCCTCGACGGATTTCCAAAACATTACTTAGTAGAGGAAAACAAAACATTTCAAATTGCCTTGTTTCTCTAAACCAAAATGTTTCCTCTCTGAGTCTATCGAAAGGAGAACTATCTACCGACTCATTAACCTGATTAGAAGTGGAACCATTTTCTTTTTGATAAGCACCAGCGGGCATTAAAACTAAAAAGTATTTATTCAAACGTTATAGAAAGTTGTATTAACAACTCGGTAGACAATTAAACACTATTCTCTCGTTGTACCTCAATAATAGCATTAATAATTGCTAGCTTTTGTCCATACTTAAGCTCATTTGTCTCTAGCCTCATAAAACGAGAATATGCACAAAAATGGAAGCTATTTCGTGATCAATCGTCTAACTACGGCCATTAAGTCGGGGTCGGGTCCCTAGGTTCTATTAAAGGACCTAAAACTATTTAACTGTTTTTTACGGATCTCGCTAAATCGTTAAGACCTCTCTAGAGAGGTCCATAGAGAATTCGAAACTCAACGTTAATTTTAATCCTATTCCTCTTAGTTCACGCATTGGGTGTCTTAACTTTTCGGTCCAATCCGAACCGATAAGACATCAATGGGAGGAATACATTTAAGCATAACTTTGTTAACTCTCAAAAGATGCTCTTGGAAGGTCGAAATAAAACTGAATTTTATAGCTACACAACTTCTAAAAGCATCAAAATTTCGCAAGATATTTCTCATAGTTTAATTTAGTATTAAAAATATTAAGTTTGGTATGATTCTTCAAAGAGAATATACCAAGAGGAGCGGAAGCTTTAGCCTTTGCCAAGGCTTTTAAAATTGGTGGCTTTGAGTTTTAGGGAACTACATCCGGTTTCTCGTGATTGGCTTATTCGCTACACCTCTCATTGGTTAGAATATGTCGTCTGCATATCGACAAAATTTTAGAGCCGAGTCTTAGTGTTTATGTAGCTTGATTCTGAGGTGCTTTCAAGTAATTTAAAGGAGGATATTTGTTCATCAATGTGTTCTAAAATACTGTGGTTAAAGATATTTGATTTATTAACTTCCTCAAAGAACAATTCAATCCCTAATCTGTCTTTTATGTAAATATCAGCACACTCTCTTTCAAGAAGATACCTTTGTTATTTAGGCAATTTATTTCAACATTTTTTAAACCATCCCATAGCGTTAACGACATCGTTGTCTGATCTAAGGAAGCTAACCCTACTTTAGCAGACTACGGAAAAGACGACGAGAATTTCGCGATCACTTGACTCACCGGAACTAGAACCCTAAAACTCAGGGCTACCAAAAAATGCTAGAGCTTCCGCTCCTCTTGGTATATTCTCTTTGGATTCTTTAAGGTGGAGGAAAACCGACCTAAAGTTCGAATATTTTGAATGGATGGAGCTCAGATGAGCGGGGATAACTCCACTCGCCTACCTTTGAAGTAGAGCTTATAGGGGAAATTTAAAAGCTTTTTTTATAAGCTATCCCATAATTGAAATTCAATTCTTCTTACCCATAATTGAAATTCAATTTTTCATATCCATAATTGGAATTCAATTCTTCATACCCATAATTGGAATTCAATGATTATCACCTTCATTACAGGGAACCAATTTTCGTTTAAAACTGTCGCTAGGTTTCTCGAAGTCACTAAATAAACCACCGATGTTCAAAAAGAGCTAACTGGATTCTAATGTGGCATTATCACTAGAAATATGGAATATTTTACACTTAGGTTTTACACGCTTCTGTCAGAACAGGTTATGTCAGTCTGACTCTGCGTACTCTTTAGTAAAGCAATCACTGTTTCTTTTTCTCTATGCGTTTCATTGGGGCTAGGCCCAAATACGATAGGGTGTGTACAAGGCTTAGTAGATAACAGACCTATATCTTCTTTTTTCACTTGAGTGCACTTGAAAGAAACCTCTTTTAATGTAAGATCACATTGGGTGAATTGTTTTTTCACTCCGACTAATTTTTTAAAAGGCATTTTTGTTGCAATTGAAGTTTGTTCACCCGGATTCTTGTTAATCGAAAAACCGGCGACCAAAAACTACAGAGTCAGTGATGCCAGATTGCAAAAAGAGTAAATCCTCTACCCAGCTCCTTAACTTTCCCTGTGGGACCAAAATTTCCCTACCAGAAAACTACTTTTTGTGATGTAATTGCTTTGAAGTACGATTGGCTGCTCTAAACGGAGGAAAGTTCGAATACCACCAATCTGGTTTGACTTTATCTTTTACGCGTCGTCTGCTCAAGAGTTTTCTTAAAAAAAAAACAGGAAAAGGCGCTACAGACTTCAATTTCTACCCTATCTGTACGTAGTAGACATTGACTTTTGTCATTACCAGGTATAACATTATCTAAAAGCGGTGCCTCCACAATGATCTAGGCCTGTGCGTGTCGATTTTTATGTGGGGAAATATCCAGTTTCATAGAGGAAATATTTTCACCCAGTATGTGTACTAGATGGCGCTTCTACCTCAGTTTCGAAGGGGGTCTTCCATAAATTGTTCATATTTTAGGGGCCAATTATTAAAAATTTATATAAGAGAAAGGTTTCACCTTTAAACTAACGTAATAGCATGATTTAGGGGCAACTTTTTTATTAAATCACGGGCCTAGATATCCCGGAGGCCCCGGTTGATTATTCCGAGTTCGTGTGTATATAGGTCCATAACTTTCATCCACGTATTCCTACAATATTCGGACCATTTTTATCGTAATCCTCGATATTCAATCTAGAAATTGAGCCCTTTAAATGGAATTTGAGCCGCCCAAAAATTAGATAAAAATATTTGAAGAAAAAGGGTTCACATTTAGTATCGTTCGCATTTACCAGTACGTACCAACTCTACCCTAAATTCCCAAAAATTATTAAAGAGACATACTCTTGAATTTAAATGTCAACAATAGCTATGTTTAAAATGATTTTAGGAATGAAGTTTCTTAAACCATTAAGCAATTCCATATTCCTCTCATTGGGTACGTTCAGTAACCCTCTTTGATGATGTAAGTTTTTCCGAACTGTACGCTTTTTCGCGTTTCCGGTTTTGACGTCATAATGCTCGGCGCTTGCCCATCAAAAAAATCATCTAATCGATATGATTTTTTGATGGTGTGACGTAGCGCATGACTGTTGAACACTTGTCAGACGAAAACTTGGCACGGGACTTCAATAATCCAATTCCAAAAATTTCCTGGCCACCCCCGCGTTTTGTTCAAAAGGTTTCAAGACACGTAAGACTGAGTTGTCTCTTATTTATCTGGCGCTCTAACCCTTTACTGTCACTCGCTATAACTCACTAAAAACGTTCCACAATTTCAGCACGGGTGTCCGCAGATTTCTACTTAGCTACCGCGAGTGTTCGAACCTCAAACACTTCTCGATAAATAAAAAAAAAATTAACACTGAATCGCATCCTGGTGCTAGAATTGATTTCAATACCCCCCCTGAATATCTCATCCAGTAAGCCCCTTCGATATAAGGAAGGTGGTAGTCAACCCTCAGTATCGAGTTGTACAAGGAGGTTGACCCTTGGCCGTCTCTGCGCACTCTCTGGACCCAAAGTGCCAAAAAGTGAGATGGAAGTCAGAGTTTTACCCTTTGCAGATAAGAGGCTTATTGCAAAACAAAAGGAACAGACCTTGAAAATGAACAGTAAACGTTAATTTTCGCCAAGTTGGTTTCTTTAAAATCCGGACTGTGCGCTGACTGTGATTCTATAAAAACAAACGCTGCTACTCGATTTGATGCGCGATCTGACCTATGGCGAAGAGGAGATTAACGATTTATTCCAGGCTTCACGAAGCGAACTTACATAAAATGTTTAATCTCACTAAGAGGTCCATTTGCGTGCCATTACTATGCATAAATATTGAACAAATGCACTCTTTGTTTATCCAGAAAAGACAAATCGTCATCTTTTAAATTGTGGAAATGGGCCTCATTACAACAAAATGAGTATATTCAAGAAGGGATTTATATAAGAAGGCATTTTACGCTTCTACTCTTACGCCAGTGTCAGTGGACAAGAAAGCCCCACCCCTTTCATTCCCGTCATTGCTCTGCATTTTCCTGTTGGATCCCGTGGGGATAGGTCATACAGTCGCGAATGACGTAATCCGACTTGAGAAAAAAGCCTTGCGCAAAGAAAACAGAAAATGGAGGCAGCCGCCGTTGCTGAAAGGGTACGACGGCTGTTTATAATTGGCATTAAGAAGTTTGTTAAAGATTTTGAACCTATCTTGAGAGATTTTGAATATGCGTCTCTACGTGAAAATCGTTCGTTCTATAATTGTTTCCTAAAACGAATTGATGTAAGAAGAACGTTGAACGTAGCTTTAGCCTCTAGTACCATCCTCGTATACTTTATTGAGAAACTTCATCTGCTTATATTTTGACTCCACCCACTAATTTTGTATATAGCGACTTCTAGAGATAGAAAATGTTATTCTTATCTCTATTTTCGTGGTTAGATATATTTTTTACCGAAATTGCGCCAGTGGTAAAAAAGTAAAGTGGACAACAATGCCATATAACTCCCGATTTAGTGGAATTATGTTTTAAAGTTAATAATTTAAATAATTGATGTTGAAGAAAAACTAGATACTTAAAAAGAAACATCAATTATTTATATTCTTAACTTTAAAACTTAATTCCACTAAATCGGGAGTTATATCGCATTGCTGTCCACTTTGCTTTTTTACAACTGGCGCAATTTCGGAAAAAAATATTTTAACTCGAAAATAGAGATAAGAATGACATTTTCGATCTCTAGATTCGCTAAATACAAAATTTGTGGGTGGAGTCAAAATATAAGCAGACGAAGTTTCTCAATAAAGTATACGAGGATGGTACTAGAGGCTAAAGCTACGATCCGACATTTTTAGCACATAAATCCGTTTTTGTTGTTTCTAGATCGAATCAAGTGTCCTATATTTATGATTTCTTGGGTTCGAAAAACCAAACCAAGACTTAACGAAAACGTAAAAGAGATAAATGGTGGAAAACATAAAGTAAGATAAAATATTAAAGTCCCGCCTCCGATTCCACCCCCACCCATGAAGAGGGGATTGTCGACTATCACGCGCGCACAGGACGCTATCATATGCCTTCTTATATAAATCCCTTCTTGGCATATTTTTATTCCTTCAGATTTTAGTATTATTACTCAAAGCATTACTATGCATATATATTCTTCAAATGAGGTCTTTGTTTACCCAAGAGAGAGATAATGATCGTTTTAAGTATCTTGATTTGAAATGCGCGATCATTACAGCAAAGCGCACTCTCAATTATTTTAGATTTTAGGAATATTAAGGGGATTTAGATTTATAGCAAATACCAGAAGGTGATAATAGAAGAAGGATGACACTCTGAATCCTCTTAACACTTTAGATACGCAACGTCATTTTTCCCAGCCTCTCACATTTTTTGTTTGCTCTCTCACTCATCAAACTTCAGATGGGCATGGCTTCGCATTAGGCTGAATTCCATTTAACTGTTTGGTACTAAATCTTCAGATATCAAACCACAGGCCTTGAATGTCTCGACGTGGGATAAAAATCCACAAGTACGCCTAGGCAAATAGTTAAGCAGCACTGATAGAGTAATGATGAGGGAACTATTTATCGCATATGTGATTCGGTTTAGTACCCTTGCTCAAAAATGTTAAGGGATGTTGGGAAGAGTAACGTTACACGTACCCCACTTTGTGGTACACTTCTCTCGAAGGAAAGTATTATATACTTCTGCAGTTACTGAGATAAAAAGAACAATAAGAGAGTATAATGCTTGGGTCAAAATTAAAGTTTAGCCCTGCTTTCTAACTTGCCTGAAGGTCTTCCTGTTTTTTCACTTTTCTAGGCCTTCAAGTGGCCAATCAGGAGGCTAAAGGTTAGGTATTGTGTTTCTGGAAAGCAGCGCGGGACAGTGTTTTTTATAATAATAACTACAAAACTAGTTAACGGTTAACGCATAGAAATTCCGACAAACCTATCTTTATCTTACAAAGCGAAAGAAAACTCAGAATATATTACTTTTGTCCTATATATTTGGTTAACCTCAGTTCAATTGAACAGTGTTTCGGAAAGGAACTATTTAGTCGGCAAACCTACGAATCAAGTCGGGACCAATTGATTTTAAAACGGCATTTTTAAGTCGGGCATAAGGTTATATTTCGGACAGTCATTAGTCGCCACTATTTTACCCTTCGTTTTTCAAAGGGCCATCGCTAATTAGCTACAGTACATTCGGCATTTTTTTATAAATATAATTTTTTCTATAATCAAAATAGAATTTTAGATAACAAGTTAACCTTGGAAACATGAAAAATAAATAAAATTTACGGAAACCGTTTTAATATTATATTATTGATCTAATTTGATCCAAAAATTAATGTCTGGTCATTTCATTCTCTCTTTAATGGTAACACTTGCATGTAACTTTATCGTTCTCTTTCGTTACTTGTTCAATTTAGCGTCAAAATGTTCAAATGGACAATTTTCCAAGGATGAAAGTTCAAAAAGTTGCACGGATGGTATGTACAATGGCAAAATTAGCCATTTAAATTAACCCATTTGGAAAGGCCTAATTAAATACTAAGACTAGGTTGAGATTTGAATATAGTTTTTCATCAAATTTTCAATAAACCCGTTTAAATAGTAGATGAACAATCTTTATAGAAAAAGGATGATTTGGGAATAACGCGGATGGTAAGTGTAAAAATAAATAAGCATTTATTTTTCGAACGATCCAAGCAAATGCTTCTATTTTTATAAATTTCGATACCTTTCTGTTTAATTATCTAATACCGAACGGGAAAATATAAATGAAGAGAGCTCGGAAAACATCGCGTATGGTAAATTCCAAGGCTAAATTAGCATGCTTGACCCTTTTGGAAGGATCTTATTAACCGCTAAGACTTGTTTAAGATTTGAATATCTTAGCTTCATTTTATTTAAAATCTAATTTAGAAACGAACTCTGCTCAACACGAAACGGCTATTATTGAAAATATCAATGATGGTTAGTATAAATTGTGTTTCTAATGGTGGAAAAATAGTACAAGTTACGGGCCAACTCTTTTTTTATTAAAATTAAAGCTGGTAACCGAGTCCAGCACCTTCTAATAAGCAGGTTTTTTTTGTAATCCAACAAGGGTTGTAAAAATGTGTGACGTTGCCGTAAATAATGAATTGATTTTCAAAATTTTGATATTAAGCCTATGCAGCAATGAAATTTGAAGATTTCCGAAAACATTATTTATTTCTTTGAAGAATTTTCCATCTTCAAAGTTTCCTGAAAAATACAGTTTCTCTTATAAAGCTAAATCGGAACGGCGTTCATTACAGGAGAGCGGTCGCTCTCTTAGATAAGACTATACGTTACGAGACGCAAGAGTCGTATATGATGTGGATGAACGAAAGAGAAGCTCAGCATATACAACGACGCTTAACGATTTGGATATTTGGCACCGCAGAATGGGACATATAAACGAAGGTGACCTGAAGTATATGTCGACGCATCATATGCTGACTGGCATGGGCACACTAACTGGAGAATTGAAGACTTGCATTCCGTGTAAATTAAGCAAAAGTACGAGAGCTACGGGAAGACACAAGGGATGATACGTAGCAAAGATCTCTTGGAACTGGTGCATACAGATGTATGGGGACCCTCACCAGTACAATCATTAGGAGGTGCCAAATATTACGTCACGTTTATTGACGATTATAGTCGATACATATGGGTATTCCCGATGGCACGGAAAAGCGACGTAGTACACTACTTCAAGGTGTTCAAGGAGCACGCCGAGAAACAGACAGGGAAGAAAATCAAACGAATTAGATCAGATAATGGGCTTGAATATTGCAATCAACAATTGACACGTTTATGTGAGACTCAAGGAATTCACCATGAACTGACCAATGTTTATTCACCACAAATGAATGGAACGGCAGAACGGGTCAACCGAACCCTTTTAAACACGATGCGAACGCTGTTAGAAGAATCCAAATTACCACACAGTCTATGGGCAGAAATCCTCGCCACGTCAGCATATCTCAAGAACCGATCAAGGCATGCCTCCTTGGACGATAAAAGTCCAGAAGAATTATGGACTCAACGTATACCAAGTGCACGCCATCTGAGAAAAATTGGAAGCTTAGCATTCGTACATATACCTACACAGAGACAACGCAGCAAATTTAATAATCGAGCTAAAATGGGAGTACTCATCGGGTACGCATTCCGGACGAAGGGCTATAGAATTTATTACCCTGGAGAACGCAAGATCGTAGAAAGCAAACACGTCCGTTTCGATGAAGATATTTTGGGCATAGAACACCTATCCAAATCAACGACGATATTATCTGGGAACAAGAAGAATGCGACGAGGAAACCGAACACACTGCCTTAGACACTCCACAGGAAGAGAAAGACGAAAACCAGGCGCCAGACACACCACAGGAAGAGCAAAACGAAACTCGGGAATCAGACACAGAATTTGAAGACGCAACGGATTTGGTGGAGGACGCTAAGACAGGGGGAGTCGAAAAAATAAGACTGCCTGAAGGTTGGTCGAGGGACGTTACAATACGGAAGAAAGGAGTAACGAAAGGAAGGGCAGATATTCATTATTACGACCCGGAGGGAAACGAGTTTCGCTCAAAACCGGAAGTGGAAAGGTATCTGGCGGATAACGATATTCCTCATGATATAAAGGCTTGGGATTTCTCTACGAAGAACCATGAAATCATACCACCAAAGAAGAAAGCACCCAACGTTGGCAACCAAGAGCGTTTTGAGATAAATTGTATAGAAATTAAAATCCCTCAAACGTACCAAGAGGCTATTACCTCTCAACAACGTCAAGACTGGCAACACGCCATGGACGATGAAATCAAAACTTTAACGGATAGAAAAGTGATGAGCATCGTGACAAAACCCGATGAACGGAAATTGGTTGGTTGCCGTTGGGTGTACGCCATCAAGAGGAATAATGAGGGCAAAATCATACGCTACAGGGCACGACTTGTGGCGCAGGGTTTCAGCCAAACAAAGGGGTTGGATTATGAAGAAACTTTCGCCCCTGTTGTACAGTTTTCTCTAATTCGTTTTTTCTTGGTAATCTTCGTCATGTCAATGAACTGGGTACATTCACATCTCGATGTCAAAAATGCCTATTTATATGGATCCTTGGAGGAGGACGTATTCATGAAACAAATACCAGGATATGAAAACAAGGACATCGATACGCATTGCCTAAAACTCCATAAATCTCTGTATGGTCAACAGCAAAGTGGTCGAAATTGGTTCATGGAATTGGATAACTCATTCCGGGAACTTGGATTACGAAGTCAAAAAATGGTCTTGTAATAAGCACTGAAATTTTTAAATATTTTTATTTTCATTGGGTTCCTAGCATAATAAACGCGGGCCTTTTCCATAAAAATATATATCTAAATATATATATATATAAGATACTTGAGTAATAATCATCTGCTTTTTCCAAAATATTGCTTGTTTTATAGGTCAGGTCAGGTAAGGTTTGGTTTAGTTGGGCTAGGTTGAGTTAGTTTTGGGTTTGCATGGTGTCTTATATACATATAAACTTATATTTAACAAGTTGAGAAACCAAAGTAAACCTATCCGAGTCGAGACGAAATTATGAGGTTTTTCTTATATAATTAAATAAATATAATTGATATTAATTAATTTAATCGTTATTAATATACCTTAATTCTAGTTAAATCGTTTTAAAAAACTTTGTTCCTAAAATCATTTGACTATTGTTGACGTTTGAATTCAAGCGTATGCCTCTTTAACAATTTCTGGAAATTTAGGGTATAGAAGGCGATTGATTAAGAGTAAGTGATGAGAAAACCCGCAATTACGTAAATTTTTGGTGGGTGGCCTGCAATTAGGAAGCTAGACGCTTCTCGTAACCCGAGCCGATCGCCGCGTACTTCTCAATCCAAACGATGGGAGTAGAAGCCCAAAATTGCTTTCTGGTGACAGACACACAAGGAGACACATCAAGTGAATAACCTCTCCGTGACGTCCTCGTCAATCAGAGAGGTAACAACTGCGATCGCGGTGACGTATACGCGCGCACACAGACAGACAGACAGACAGACAGACAGACACGTCCAGTGTAATACCTCTCCATGACGTCATCGTCACTCGGAGAGGTAAAAATCTTAATATGTATAAAACAAGTCGTGTGACTTCGAAAATAAACCTGAAAATAATGATTTTAAATAAGATTGTCTAGCCCATAATTAAGCCACATCGTTAACGTACTCTCGCTATACCTACTTCAATAAATTTTCTTTCTCATTTCTTATATTAAAGTAACGAGTTAGAAAAAAGGGTTTTGTACTAAGTTAACATATACCAAATTAACATACCCTCGCGGCCCCCAAAAATAAGGAATGACACGTTTTGCTACCATTAATAAATATTAAACTTAATAGAGAACTTAATCTGGTCATTGCAATATTTAATATAAACATAATTCAATCTTGTGGACTCTCGATACTAATACATTTATCATTAATAATAAAACAATACTCAAGTTTCCCTCAGGACGATTGTTCATGGGTGATCACCCTCGTTGTACATTTGGTTTTTATCGGCCGCGTCTTTGTTTCAAATTCGCGAACACACACACGACACTCTATTTTAGTCTTTTTGTCAAGTTCATGGTTATAGCCTAGGTACGAAGTACCTATTCACGAAGAGCGCTCGTTCTCCACTCCTTCTTTTTCATTTTTCGCCGTTGGTCCCCCTCTCTTCAAGGCCCGCGGGGCAAGCCTGGGGTTTTGCCCGTGACGTCGGTTCTATCCAAGTTGTTAAGATTAAGAACTTTTCCATAGCCGAGGGATCGGCCATAGGCGCGATTGTCGAGGGGTCGGACATAAGCCAGCCGTTACAATTCCCCCCGACTTAATGTTGAGCGCCCTCGCTCAACCAGCAGGAAAAAGGCCAGCATGAAGTCCAAAAAGTTGCACAACAGGGAGGGGCACGAAAAAAAAGCGAGTCACAAGAATAAAATAAAACACAACAGGGGCATGAGGTGAGAGCCACAAGAAAGCACATAACAACCAAAAAAAATTATGTTAACGACCGTCAAGGTGAGAACCACAAGATTATGACATGAGGTAACGAGAAATAACAAGAGGAACCAGAAGGGTTCAGTAAAGTAAAACAAAGTAATCAAAACAAAATCATCAAGTGAAACACAAAAAATTTCATGAATGAGAAATAAAAAAATCATATTCACTAAGCGAAACAAGGCAAATGACCATAATTAATCAAAAAAAATGAAATTAAGTTAAACATTAAAGGTACACTAAAATTAAATGTACCCTAACCTTAAATTGGCACAAACATTAAGGTAAAGAAGTAAATATTACACTACCATTAAGGTAAGCAATCAAATAATACACTAACATTAAGGTAAACAATTAAATTTTACACTAACATTAAATTTACACTAAATATCAAGGGATATCAAAATATTCTCAAACATGAAGGCTAGCTAGACCGGTCATGGTTTACACTAAAATAACAATCAACTAAACAAATTAATAAAGTTAAGAACGTAGACACGAAGGTTCGTCCAGTGAGAGACCCTCTCCCAGAGGAAAAATGAGACACTATGGTCAGGCGAGAGACCCTCTCTCAAAGAAAATTAATATTTGACCCTACCAGTTTGTGGGTCGCGAGGCCGAAGGCTACGCTTTCGAGGGGCAATTTTTTCATTATGACCATCATCAGATGAGGCTTCACTACAAATGCTTAAGGACCGCACGGGTCCACTAACATTGGAATTGTTCACAACAGTTGGAGAGTTGTTCACTATAGGAGCAATCTTAGGGTCTGTATTGACCGATTGTTCCCCTGAATTGTCGGCATTACGCTCGACGAAAGGTTTTAGGTCACGGATATGGAATGTACCCTTAAAAACACGGTTTGATTTCACACCCTTAAGCCTATAAGTCAATGGGGACAGTTTTTGAGCAATTACATATGGCCCATCACTGCGCTGGGCCAGTTTTTGAGAAAAGTCGGCGCAGGCTTTAGATAAGAAGTTAGTGCGTTTTAATACCATTTGCCCGACCTCAAATTCATCGTCACGGTGACATGAATTATAATATGGTGCCTGCCGGCTTTGTTGCGCTTCAATATTTTCTAGAGCTTGCGCTTGGGCGTCATCGACAACCTTTTTGATTGAAAGAGCGTGTAAGCTAATCTTAGCGGGATCTAGTGCGTCGTCAGGATTTACGGGGGTGCCTACATCGGCTGGGGAACGAAGCTCACGACCAAAATTAAGGTATGCTGGGGTGAAGCCCGTTGACTCGTGAGCTGAGGTTCTAAGAGCCATAGCATATTGGTGGATGCCCACATCCCAATCCCTGTGGTTGTCGCCGACATACGTAGCACTCATAGTGGACAACGTGCGATTTATTCTCTCGGTTTGATTTGACTGAGGAGAATAAAACGACGTGAACCGATTGCGTACACCCAATAGTTTTAAGGTATCCGTCATTATCTTGGATACAAATTGACGACCATTATCACTCACAATTGTGACAGGGAGGCCAAACCTAGTGAAAACTTGGTCAACGAGTATGTTAACAATGGCCTTGGTGGTCGCACGGCGTAAAGGAAATATTTCCACCCACTTCGTCATCATATCGGTGACGACTAATAGCTGTGTAAACCCGCGCCTGCTCGGGGTATAAGGACCTTTAAGGTCAATTGACACTACGGTCCATGCGTCAGTTATAGCGGCGGACTTCATGAGTCCGGCCGGAAGTCGCTGCACAGGTTTGTGCTTCTGACAAGCCTCGCATGAGGCGACGTATTCCTTAACATCGCGGGTCATCCCGTCCCAAATATAGCGTTCACGCATGCGCCGTAGGGTTTTTAAATTACCTAAATGACCGGCAGCACGGATATCATGGTTCAGTTGAAGAACTACCTTTTGCAATGCGCTGGGTACCCAAATTTTGAAATTAGGGGTTAGCGGGGCTAGAGGACTAGGGAGGCGATGTAGAACACCGTCTATTAATTGACACTTAGGAAGCAGAGCTTCATCGGCTTTTGAGATAGGTGGCAGTGGCGTGTTTTCGGAGAAATATTTAACGATAGGGCCTAGGCGTATATCCTTGACCCTTTCGTTTATAATAATCTCAGTTGAAAACTCTAAAGGCTCGTTTGGTAACGCCATTGCGACGGCCGAAATGCCGTGAGCTTCGGGGGTGGACTCTTCGTCCGCGGTCGAAGGTAGGCGCGAAAGAGCATCGGCTACCACATTTTTGTCACCTGGCACGTGATGTACTGTGAAATCGAAGGCCTGAATTTGGGCATACCACCTTGCATACTTTCCAGTTGGATCAGGGGTCTTTAGCAACCAAATCAAAGCCGAGTGATTTGTAAACAAATCAAAATGAACGCCTTCTAAATAAGGACGAAAATTGTTTAAGGCGTAGACGGCAGCCATGGCTTCACGTTCGGTTGTACAGTATTTCTTTTCCGTATCGGATAAGCAGTGACTAACATACTGAATCACGTGACGTTTCCCGTTTTGTTTTTGTGACAACACGGCGCCCAGGCCAGTACTGGATGCGTCACATTCTACTAAAAATGGTAGATTGAAATCTGGTGCGGCCAGTATAGGGGCGGAAACTTAGGCTGTTTTGAGAGTGTCAAAGGCTGAATCGTGACTTTCGGACCAACTCCAAGGGGTATCTGTATGTAACAGTGCGGTTAATGGAGATGTTATAGACGCGAAACCCTTAATAAAGCGCCTGTAGTATCCGGCCATTTTAAGGAAGGACCGGAGGGCTTTAACTGTTTTAGGTGCTGGGAGGTCACTGATCGCTTTAGTTTTGGAAGGATCTACTTTAATGCCATCTCTACCAACAATATGACCTAAGATTTTGGTTTCTGGGATGCAGAATTTGGTCTTACTCGCTTTGACAGTTAAGCCTGAATCCAGTAGGATTTGAAAAACTTTCTCCAAAGTACGCAGGTGTTGTTCGAATGAACTTGAAATGACAATCAAGTCATCGAGGTAGGAGCTAATGCCTTCGCTAGATAATGAGCCGAATAACCTGTCGATCATGCGCTGAAAAGTACTGGGCGCATTACACAGACCGAACATTAACACTTTCGGGCGGTATAACCCTCGATGAGTTACAAAGGCAGCTTTGTCTTGACTCTCTGGGTTCAAGGGGACCTGCCAATATCCCGCTTTTAAATCTAAAGTTGTGATTATTTCGGGTTTGTGTATAGATTCAAGAATATCGTCTATACGTGGGAGGGGGTAAGAATCTTTTACGGTAACCTCGTTTAACGCCCTATAATCCTGGCAAAGCCTATAAGATGGTTCTTCTCGGGTTTCTAACAGTAATAACTCCTCCTCGCTTTTGTCAGATTTCTTAGAAACTAAAATAGAGGGGGCACCCCATGGGTTATTGCAGGGCTCGATGAGATCTTGTTCGAGCATTTCCGATACGATTTGGTCAATTTTATCTCTCTTCCATGGAGAGTAACGATAAGGGGCGCGACTTTTTGGGGTTCCATCACCCGTTTCAATATAATTAAAAGCCGTGTTTGTCCGTCCAGGTACCGTGGTAAAAATATTTTTATATTTGAACACCAACTGTTCGAGTCTACCTTTTTCCTCGGAAGAGACTTGAGCGACGGACAGTGCTTTCTTTAAGTCTTCCTCGTCTATTTCGACGTGGCATAAAGTAGGCTCTATTGGTACCTGTATGAACTCGTGAGCGCTACCTAAGAAATTGTATATTTGGTCGGGTTTATCACTCCACCAAAAACGCATGGTTTTATAGTTCACCACCATCCCACACCCATGAATAATATCCATACCCAGAACCACTGGATAAACTAAATTTTTGACATAAAATACTTGATTGGATTTCTCTCTTCCCGGTAATGAAAAGACTGCCATAGCGGAACCAGCAGATGTGACACGAGCTTTGTTAGCTAATTTAATTCCAAAATGATGATTATGCCTGGTATTGGAAATTGTTTGAAGTTTATCCCTAATACTATCATCGATTAACGTAACATTAGAACCAGGATCAACTAGGCCAGTGCAGTTCACATTTCCGACAGAGAGAGAAATCCAAGCGAGAGGAGTGAGTTCGTGACTCTCTCCCGACACGATATTTACTTTTGGGCTTACTTTCGCTTTCCGGAGGGGTTGCCCACGACATTCCCGCCGGTTTTTGCGTTTCCCTGAGCTCGACGTTGGAGACAGTTTGGCTTTATGTGGCCAAGTTCACAGCACCCATGGCATGTAGGCTGGTAAGATGCAGCCTCTGGATTTAATAATTGGCCTGAATTCGTCGCAAGCTGGGAGGGCTGATACTGAGACCTAGGTAGGACTACGACTGGTTTCGGGCAATGAAATTGATAATGGCCCCGCTGACCGCAATTCATGCATATGACGTCTGGCTTTTTGGGACGTGAAACCGAGGATTCCGATTCCTCATGAGACGCGGAAAAGCGAGATTGCGAGGCGTGAGCCACTTTAACTGCGTCAGCTATTAATTCCCGCGCCCGGCTATAGGTCGCAGTAGCCAGTTGTTTCTTTATTTGTTTATCTAAATTACGTCTAATAAGACGCACTTGCTCGCGATCAGAAAGAGGTTCTGATAATTTTCGCATCAGCGCTAAAACAGCTTCGCCATAAACGGCGGGATTTTCCCCAGGCTTATGGGAACGTTGATCTATTTGCTCAAAAATGTGATCATCATCTGTATCTTGCTGAAATTCAGCCTTCAGGGCCTGAGAAAAATCCGAAAAGCTTAAAAATGGACCCTGTAGGTCAAACCATTCTAAGGCCGAGCCAGCTAACATGTTAGGGACCCATCTCTTTACAAATACGTCCTCGGGACAGTCTCTACTGACTAAAATTTGTCGGGCCTTGGTCAGAAAATCTTTTATACCAATACCGGTGCTAGATCCAGAAAAATGAGGTAAAGAAACCGAAGGGATCCATGAACTTGGGAGTCCCTGTGGGGCATTATTTTGGTTTCCCCCCATCGTGGCATGTGAAATACCACTAAATCCAGAACTAGGTGGGACTTGGTTTATTACCGATGGCACTAGAGAAGGAATGGCTTGATTAGGTGGTAATACAAGCGAATTCGGAGGAGTGGTAACCAATGTTAACGGAACCTGTGGTATAGGTGGCGTTGATAGCAAACCGGAAACGGGAACGCTTTGGTTTAAATGAACACCAGAACCTACAGCTTGGGTGACAGGTACTTTACTAAACTGAGCAGGCTGACTTAATGGTACCGCAGCTTGGCCAGCTTGTTGCATAGCAGCTATTTGGTTTGCGATAATGGACATTTGTTGCATCATAGCTTGCATCTGCACCTGCATTAAGTGTAGTTGATTGTTGTTAGCTGAAGCAACCGCAGGGGCATTCATAGAACTTAAAGGCGGTGTAGTTACCATTCCAGGGGTTTGTAAATTAATATTAGGTGGCGCCACTGAAGTTAAAGCGCTAGTAAAACTCATAGTTGTGGACGTTGAAGCCACTACCGAGGTAACCAAGGGGGAAATATTTCCTACACCAGGTTGGGTCATTGTCCCTGCATCTGCACTCAAAGATCCCGTACTTAGCGGGGGGTTGCTAGGGGAACTCGATGTACTAGCCGAATTGGCGGAGCCAGAGGGGCTGTAAGTTGCCATCGCAGAAAGAGTATTGAGGCCTAAAGGAGTGGAGATAGTGGCCATGCCACGTTTGGGTAGTTTCGAGCGTTTTGGGCGTACAATGACACTTCTTTTCACCGTAGTGGGGAGGCGTGGTTGATTGTTCGACCTGCGCCTTTCAATCCGCTCTTCCCTTTCAAAATTTTTCAAGGCCAAATAGCATTTATCGCAACTCACTTCACGGCTAAATTGGGTATAGCAAGTAGAGTGGGTGGGCTTAAAAGGCATAGGTTTACAGTACTAATAATGTAAACGAAAATCCAAAAAATTCCACAAAACCAAAAAACTTAGTGGTATGAAAAACAAATCTGGTTTCAATAAATTTAAATTCCGACCCTCATTAAATTTTGACCCACAAAATTTTGGAGCATAAATACCACTATGGGCATATAAATTAAATATTAAAGAATAAATAAAATTAAAAAAAAATAAGCTCAACGGTTAAATTAATTCTACCTCCGTACCCTTACCCAAAGGGAATACGTAATTTCCAACAATTCTATGTGGAACAATATAACCGAGAGCGAACTAAATTATTATCTAGTCATAAAAACTTATGGTTAAGTTTGTAACCGTCAACATACTTCGTAAGGACCAAATGGCCACAATGAACAAAGGGTTAGTAGTGGGGAATAGTTATTCACATAATTCTACTAATTAATTTCTGTGAGAGAGTCGACATGATCCCGGACGGACCCCCAAAATGACACGTTTTGCTACCATTAATAAATATTAAACTTAATAGAGAACATAATCTGGTCATTGCAATATTTAATATAAACATAATTCAATCTTGTGGACTCTCGATACTAATACATTTATCATTAATAATAAAACCATACTCAAGTTTCCCTCAGGACGATTGTTCATGGGTGATCACCCTCGTTTTACATTTGGTTTTTATCGGCCGCGTCTTTGTTTCGAATTCGCGAACACACACACGACACTCTATTTTAGTCTTTTTGTCAAGTTCATGGTTATAGCCTAGGTACGAAGTACCTATTCACGAAGAGCGCTCGTTCTCCACTCCTTCTTTTTTATTTTTCGCCGTTGGTCCCCCTCTCTTCAAGGCCCGCGGGGCAAGCCTGGGGTTTTGCCCGTGACGTCGGTTCTATCCAAGTTGTTAAGATTAAGAACTTTTCCATAGCCGAGGGATCGGCCATAGGCGCGAATGTCGAGGGGTCGGACATAAGCCAGCCGTTACAGGAATCATGCTGGAAAACCTTTTTACCCACATCCTATCATGTACATGTACATCTACGATGAGGGTCTTAGATTCACCTGCCCTGTTGTTGTTGGCGTAGTGAAAGACTTCCGCCTTTGGGAGAATACAATTTTTCGATCATCATTGAAGGGATAGTGAATTGGAGAGGATTGTGTTGAGGTGATATTTTTTGGTTCGTGTATTTTAAAGTGAAAGGGATTAAAATAGAAAGGTTAAGCATAACATTTAATTTTACTAGTAAGGTTAAGCATGTTGAATTATGTTTAAAGTTTTCTCGATGTATTTAATAAGAGAGAGAGGATTATTGTATTGCCTTAAAATAAATGGGAGGTTTCTTACTCCCTTTAAAATTTCTGTCACCCGTCGACTAGGGCTGCGTTCAGTAACACTTATCAGGAAAAACATGGATGTTTGAGAAAATGAAATCGGTGTTGTTTTGACGTCATGATGACGTTGCAGTTGTTGAACGGCACAATTTTTTGTAATCGATGCTTTTCTTAATGGCGACGATATTATGATAACGTTACGGCAGAGGCTTAAATAATAAATCCGAACTATTTACGAACATATTGTAATTCAATTTATCATTTAAATCAAAATTCTGTCAGAATCCATTTTTTTTACCGCAATAATATATTGCTTTTTAGTATTATTAGCTCTAAGGAAAATATTTTTCAATTCTTCGTTATGTTACATTGGTGGAGATTGGGATGTAGTTCCCCCCATTTTTTTGTCGCGGCGCAAAATGACAAAATTTTCGTCATGAATCCGATGCTAATAAAAGAAACCTCCTCTCACAGCTGATTTTTTCTGATGGGCATCCGATGAGATTCATGACGTCACGCCCAAAGACGCGAAAAACCGTTCTTTAAAACATCGATATCATCTTTTATTCATCGATGTTTTTGATGCCAGTTACTGAACGCAGCTAATGTGAATTTCATGCTTTCAATCCCGCTCCCCTATTTCGACATTCAAAGAAATCGAGGGGAATTTTAAAAGCAAAAAGGAGTTTATACTGACGTTATTTTTAGAGTGGTCTTAAGACGGTGTTTAGTACGATCCCAGAAGTTCCGTCAAAGAGGAGATAAAGACTGAGAAAGAATCAGTATAGGCAGCCGGGATCCATGCGTGGTGAAAATGGGTGTAAATCTACGGTACACCGTGGCGCCTGAGCGCAGCTTTCTCGCACAGTTCACGTAGGGGATGACCGATATAAGGCGAGGAGGTCAATCCTCCCTTGCGCAAGGGATGCGCGTCCTAAAACTAAACGTACCGAAAATTGTTTATACTACCCCCCCCCCTATTTTCCCATTTTCGGCGGATTCTATAAAGCGCGTTTCTATCTCCCTCTCTCTCTCCTCTTTGGTTACGCGTATTTCTCCAGAACTCGTGACGAGTTTTAAAAGCAAAATAAACTATATACTAACTTGTGTCCCTGGGATATTACAATTAAAATAAAAATAAATTTATTGAAGTAAGGATTACGGGTAATCATTTTGTAGGGTAGGGCATCGAGGGTCTATTCACTCAAATTTTCTGTACGGGTAATAATTTCAGCACAGTTAGAGATAGCGCATAGTGGGGCTAATCACTCAGATGTTCTCTATGTATTTTAAGGGTTAGACATATGGTACGGGTAATTGTTTTAGCACAGTAAAGGTCTGATCATGATGAGGCTACTCAACCAGGTTTTCAGTTGTCGCTCTATTACAATTAAAACAGAAGTAAGGATTGCGTATAATCATATTAGCATAGATAAAGGTAGCTCATCGAGGGGCTTTTAAACAAATTTTGTTTACGCCTGTTAAGAACGGTACGATGTGGATACAATAATGAGCCCACCCCTTGGCCATCTTGTTTTAAATATGGCGAGATAACGGTGTGCAAATACCCACCTAGTTCTAAAGAGACCCACATATTATAAGGCTTGCATAATTCATTAGAAAAATTTTAACGGCAGTGACATATTATTATGTAGCAAAAAGTGTTGCATATTGAGGTAAAATAAGTGGGAAGATAGAATTTGACTCGGCTGAGAGAAGTAAAATTTTGGTTTCTCGTTTTTTTTCCTAGATTGACTTCAACTTTATTATGAAAACACACGATCTCAGCAGTTCATCCATTATCCATGAATTTCTTTTGTATCCGACAGGCCGGTAAATTTTTCCAGCGTTTTCCAAAACAATGCTACCATAAGAGATAAATTAATAGGTTTTTTAGGGTTAACATAACGTACTTTCCGATTTTCAATAAACAAGACTTAGTGGCAAGTATTGTTTTTCTACATGACACACGGAAAATTACAATATAGCTACTTTATTTACCTTCGGAATAGTATATTAACTTTACAATTTTTTAAGTACGGCGATTTAGACTCTACACCTTGGATTCATTCTAACTACCATAATCTTCCGACAACGGCGAACAGAACTCTCACTCACCCATTTGAGCTCTACGAACGAAACTTTCTATCATATTGTCGCGAAGATGAATACCAAATATCATTGACTGGACTCGTTGAAATCTTTCATCCTCTGGTATGTCACTTCGCGTCGTCGCTGTATTTTATTTACGTGTCAGCACATGCCTAAATCTCGATCGAAAGACTTGTTCCATATTAATGAAAAATGTCTTCATTAGAATCAAGACTTAAAAAGTTTCGATAAGACTGAGGTTATCATTTGTCTGAAGGATCAGATATTAATTTTTTTTAATTGAAACTTAAATGCATGCTTAAGAAAAAACAACGTTCCATTACCGTTTTCCGTTGAAATAAATTATTTTACTGGTAATCAATTTCAAAAATTTACTTATCTCGGCTTTTCGACCACAATTCCATTCCCCGAAAACATTTTATCATTACATTAATTACTTTTGGGAGAGTACGTGTATGGTTTTGCGTTTTAAAAGGTTCCTAAAGACGTTACATCCCTATTCGAGACTGGCACGCTTCGCAGTGGAAGATTTTAATTATTCTAAAACCAATGGCGCCAAATTTAATAGGGACAGTAAGATTTTTACTCGCAGTTTAGCAAAATGATGTAATATCAAGTGTACTTTAGTCAACCGTCGTATTGTTCTTTCTCATAGTTCAGGGCATGATCAGTGTTACTGCCCAATTTCTCTCTCTAGTTTCTAACAATGGTTAGGGACTATTTAATATGGCACGGCACAACGTTATATACATTTGTAAATTCTAAGTAGCACAAAAGGAAAAAGAATCCATTTTTTTATATTTTGGTTTGAAATAAATAAACTCGTGATAGTAGTTATAACGAACAGAAAGTCAAGTGAATGGCACTGGTAATGAGCAGCAAAAAGAGAGGAAAGTTTGCTCCAAGTTAGCAGAGGAACATGGTAGTTAAAATAGTAATCTAGAATTTTGTTCGTTCAAACCTTAATATGAAAAATTCAAGTGAGGAGCGGCACTACCTAGAAGGATTGATTTTGGCAGATAACAGCGAAAAAACTATGTTCTTCACAAACTGGGACTATGGGAGAGTTTCAAGGCCTAGGTCGCACATGATGAAATTTCAACTCCAGTTTACATCAATTCTCCCTGGTCGTAATAGTAGCAGGTTAAGCTATAGTTTGCTCATGTCCTGCTAGTCTCGAAAGGGTTATTTAGTCCTTGTTACTTTTAAAAGGTTGTCATGGCTAAACAGACCGCTATTACAGTTTTTTATTGTTTTATAGGTTTTTTTGACACGTTATCTCCCAAAAGTAATTAATGTAATGATAAAATAATTTCGGGGAATGGAATTGTGGTCGAAAAGCCGAGATAAGTAAATTTTTGAAATTGATTACCAGTAAAATAATTTAATTCAACCTTGTTTTTTCTAAAGCATGCATTTAAGTTTCAATTAAAAAGAGACATTAATATCTGATCCTTCAGTCAAGTGATAACCTCAGTCTTATCGATACTTGATTCTAATCAAGACATTTTTGATTAATATCTGTTCCTTCAGTCTTAATTTTAATTAAGAATGTTAAGAAACTGTTTTTCATTTTCAAAATCTGTACTAAGCAGAAACATATATAAAGGGGACCATAACTTTTGTCTTAGCTCAATCAGACATTTATTTATAATGATACTTCAAAAAAACGTAAATCATTAAAAGTTTGTATTCTTATTGTAATTAACATAATACAATTTTTTACAATCATTTATTGAAACACGAGGCGCCCCCCTAAAAATTCCAGAAATAGGACCAAATTGACAATTTCACAAAATTTTTAAAAATGCTGATTTATGTCCGTTTAACATTTAGCTCAAAATTGTCATAAGCCCAATATGAAATTCGGATATCCTTACAAAGACGATCCGAGATTGTCAATTTCAAATTTTTTTCTAGTAAAAATTGACGTCTGTTTGATATTAAGCTTAACGAGCAACAATACTTAATTTATACCAGTCGTTGGAAAGTAGAGCAAAGTTAGCAAACTGCTGTAGCGCTACAAGGGATTAGTTACTGGCATGGCAGTTTATGACAAATGCTAATGTTTTCTCCCGTAAATAGTTCTTACTTCTGAACAAGTCTCCTGTTAACAATAATAAGGAAACTAAATTTTAAACGTCAAATATTTTAATATAAGAAAGTTCTGATAAGTATTATTTATGGCTGGAATAAAGACTTTTGTCTTGTGAAAAGGCTCAAGTATGAGACATCACGTATAAGACTCGGCTCGAAAGTCGAATCCAGAATTTTTCAAGGCTGGAACTCGCCTCGAAACTGAAAAGTCTAGGCTCCCACACAATATTCAGAAGCTACCATTCTTACATTTTAATAGCTTATTTTGACTTTATAGGTGTGGATTTTTGTTGCTCTGTTCAATTTCACATTATGGAAACTCATCTTTGCGATTGCCAAACATTTCGTGCCGCAACTACCCCGGGTTTTCCTTGGTGTCTCTAATGTTTTGCAGAACAAATGCGAATTTGTCAAGAACTGTTTATTGGCCATCTATTTTTTGGGTTGTTTCATTTTGGTGGAAAACTTTAAAGCCAACCTGTCGACCAAATTGACGGTGGACATTGATCGCAATATAAATAACTTAAACGATATCTTTAAATACCCTGACATGCCCATTCTTTTTGATAATATTGACAAAGAAGTCTATTGGTTTATTAAGGTAAAAATTCCCTATTTGTTTTAAACAAATAGGGAAACACTTCTAAGTCTAGTTTACAGTTGATTATATAATTGTTAGGACTACAATTGAAACTCACCTTTTATCAGGGCACTAATGAAAGGCTTTTTGAAGAATACGTTCGAAGATTAGAAAAGTTCCAGCTGAAACGAGAAGATGATTCACGTACAGTTTTCAACAAAAGAAACGCGGTCTATATCGGCGCGCTTCTTAATCTGGAAATTTTTTGTCGTTGGTCCTACACTTCGGGAAAGCCTTTAAAATACGGAAAAGACGCTTTCTTACCATCCTTTAATCATTTTTTGATGTCACCTAACGCAACAACTTTCATCAAAAACGTCATAAACATAAGATAACGTATTCTGTTAGTTTAATAGAGACGGAACAGGAAAATATGGTCTCACCACTCATTTGGTCTCGTGATTTTACGGTCTCGGGACTATTTGGTCTCGTGATTATTTTGCTATCTAATTAGTTGTCACCTTTTCCAAAACAGTGGTCCCAATAATTCGTTTCCACCTTTTCCATAACAATGGTCCCAATAATTCGTTGCCACAATTTCCAAAATATTCTCCTATTAATTAGCTGCCACCTTTTCCAAAATATTCTCCTATTAGTTAGCTGCCACTTTTTCCAAAATATTCTCCTATTAATTAGCTGCCACCTTTTCCGAAGTATTCTCCTATTAATTAGCTGCCACCTTTTCCGAAATATTCTCCTATTAATTAGCTGGCAACTTTTCAAAATATTCTCCTATTACGTAGCTGTCACCTTTTCCAAAATATTCTCCAATTAATTACCTGCCATCTTTTCCAAAATATTCTGCTATTAAGTAGCTGCCACCTTTTCCCAAATATTTCTATTATTGGTAATAAATTGTTCGTGCTAAGAGGGGGCTTTTCAGAATCATAATATAAATAATCTTCTTAGGTTTGGTTATATTAGGTTTATATTAGGTTGGGTTAGGATAGCATAGGTTTGATTTGATTTGAATGGGTTAAGTTTGGTTTGGTTAGGTAAGGTAAGGTAAGGTTTGTTTTGGTTCGGTTAAATTTGGCTCGTTAAAAAAAATGCTGAAGGGGTGATAGTTTTTGAGTCCAGAGACCAATTTGTCCCGAGACCCAATTTTATAGCTTTGGTCCCATTGAACCGAATTCCCATTCGACAGAAGGGGTTTTTTTTTGGGGTCCCATTCGACCGAACGTAGCCAAAGGTGCGGTTTTATTATAGTCCCATTGGACCGAAATTCTATTGAACTCGAAGAAGACATACTGTGTGGTTTTGCATTAAATATATTTTTAATTTCACAACTTATTATTGTTAAAATAAATGTGAGTTGAAAATGTATTACTGCACTTATTTAAACTACGTTTTAATTACGGCGAACCTCACCTACCCTAGCCTAACCTAACCTAACCAAACGTAACCTAACCTAACCTAACCTAACCCAACCCAACCTTGTTTGGAGGTAAAAAGATTATTTATATGAGTATTTAAAGCCCGCCTCTTACCACGAGCAATAATAGAAATATTTTGGAAAAGATGTCAGATAATTAATTGGAGAATATTTTGGAAAAGGTGGCAGCTAATTAATTGGAGAATATTTTGGAAAAGGTGGCAGCTAATTAATAGGAAAATCTTTTGGAAAAGGTGGTAGCTAGTTAAAAGGAGAATATTTTGGAAAATGTGGTAGCTAATTAGTAAGAGAATGTTTTGGAAAAGGTTGCAGCTAATTAATAGGAGAATATTTTGAAAAAGGTGGCAGCTAATTAATAGGAAAATCTTTTGGAAAAGGTGGCAGCTAATTAATAGGAGAATGTTTTGGAAAAGGTGGTAGCTATTTAAAGGGATAATATTTTGGAAAAGGTGGTAGCTAATTAAAAGGAGCATATTTTGGAAAAGGTGTCAACGAATTATTGGAATCAAACCAAACCAAACCTAAACTAACCTGAGCTAACCTAACCTAAGCTAACCTAACCTAACCTAACCTAACCTATACTAACCTAACCTAACCTATGCTAACCTAACTTAACCTAACCTAACCCGAAACCAAAATATTAAAATTTTAATTTAAAATTTAAAGACATTGATGGAACTACCATTAAGACTGTACTTCATTTTAAGCACAATTTGTTTATTAATTCTATACATCTCTTGCCTTGAAAGGAATGAAAGTGAGCGTTTTAATTAGTATCACGAAGCATTTACTTTTAATATTACTAACATACCTTTTCGGAGATTCGAACCAACAACCTATCGCTTCGCAGTCCAACATCGTATCCACTACACCACCGAATCGCTGACGGCTACAGTGTTTCAAGTTATATTCATGTATTTTTTAGGGGCATATTCGGACGATTGGGATTTCGGTCCATCGGGAATATAGCCATTAGGCTGGAAATCTAAAATCATTGCGAGATATTCGGTCGAATGGGATTTCGGTCCATTGGGAATTCGGTTGAAAGGAACGATACCATTTTATAGGGACCAATTTGTCCCGAGACCAAAGTGTCTTGAGACCCATTTGCCCTAAGACCCAATTGTCTCGAGACCCATTTGTCCCAACCGTAAATAGAGACAATGAGAACGATTCATTTCGTTGGGCTCTCAAAACCAAGCCAAAAAGAAAACGAAAATAAATTAATTTTATTTAAACTTGAAAGAGCTAGAACATTTACTGTCATTTTGCATAAAGTAGTCACCCTCTCGAAGAAATCAGGCCATGGTTGGCCAGCCCCCTCAATTGGATATAATAAACGTGTCTTTTCATTTTCCACGAATTGATTGCATTCTAATTGCAGAGTGATGAATTATTGGGAAACTGGACATCAAATCCGAAGGAAATACCTAGAGCATGGAGATGCGTGCTCAAAGTATATGAAGCAAAAACAAAGCATGGAATTCTCGAAGACGTCCTTCCATGATGTCAGTATCATGTTCATACTATTCGCGGCCTTGAACATGCTGTCCATATTAATCTTTTTCATCGAAATCTGGTATGCGCGAAAGAATTCAAGGGTAGAGCAAGCTCTCAGAGATATGGAACTGGATATATACTTCAGTTAAATCACGTCCTTTGATATCCTTGAAACTGCAATGTATTTGTTCAAATATTCACGTTAGAATATATCAAAAAAGAGAGGCATGTTGAAAACCTCTTCTCACACTTTGCACTCCTTACTAAATAGAAACAATGTTGAAGAAATAGCGTTAAATATTTCCAATATACGCGTGGGTAGCTTTTGAAATAAAAACTTTAAACACCAGTTACCGATAAATAACAATACGTTAGCATTATTTTTCAAATTTTAAAAAACTTATTATCTGTGCAATTATTGGGATTGTTTAATGTTTAACCGATTATTTATGATACCAACAAAGTCAAAATCATTAGTTCATTTCTTGATATTTTGACTCAAATTTGATCATTTTCGCGGAATTCATCGTAACTAAAAAAAAAGCATCGAAGCCATAACCCGATTACGATCATACCCTTTAACTTCCGCGAAATTGTTGTCGTCATGACAGTCTGTTCTATCTAGGAGGATATAGGGGTGAAGGAGTCTTCGACTGCTTTTTCTTAAAGTTATGTTTCGGTCTCTCCTATGGGAGATTCGTGCACGCGAACCTAGTTACCTTGGTTACGCGCATCACGTGACCATGCAAATCCCAATTCAAAAAATAGCGGGTTCTTCATAATAGCTTAGGCTTTAGAAGCAACACCGTCTATATTACGTGTTCACTTCACATGCAGTGTTATTTTTTAATTTTATCGAGCGTTAACTCGACTCTCCCACAATCTTTAATCCATCTTAAACACTTGTCTAGTAGAGGTTTAGTTGTAGGGAAAGAGTAAAAAACCGTTACTTTTATCTAAGAGCCTGAATTTACTATTAATAAAAAATCAAATAATGATAAATGTTCCGTTATAGCACTAAAAAATTGCAGCGCGACGCATTAAGCGTTTACCAAAAAATTAAAACAAAACAAACAGACGAAGCCCGATGACGATGTGCGCGGAACTAGTTGCGCGGCTAAGAATCCCCCAGAATTAGTGAAAACGGGGAAAACTACGGCCGATAATCTGTAAGCGCGTTTCAATGGGAAAACGGGCAGTCGAAGACTCCCTCACTCCTATATCCTCCTAGGTTCTATTAAAGAACCTAAAACTTTTTCATATCAATGTGGTTTTAACTTTCGGCCAACTCTGAACCGTTAATGTCGGAACTCTACGTCACAAACCAAAAAACGAGATAAAACCACAATAGAAATTTACTAATGAAAAACTAGATTAGTAGGAATATTTAACTGTATAAAATGAGATGTTTTTTTTTGTAACTTGTAGATAACAAGCGGTGTAATGCAGCGAAGTTTGGATTTTACGAGGAGTTCACGGAGAGAGTTAAGAGTTTCTTTTGATTGTAAACTGATCTTGATTTTATTGCACAACGCGCAGTAGGAAAAATTACTGTTATCTTAATGTAAATGGCGTCAAAAAAACCTCCGTTATTATGAAGTTGAGTTTAGTTGGTTTTAGCATTTAAGGTTTATTAGTTCGCGACAGTTAATGTCTCTACGTAGTCTTCATAGGGGACACGAAAAACAATATTCAAACTTATTGGTAAAGTCAAGGGTTCAGAGGCATGCGAGTATAGATTGTTGAATTTGTTGTCTATGCGGGCTAGACAAGACCGGTTGATGGTAGGGTATGGTCCCATTTCTCCCAATTCTGTGTTTCCCAAAATACATTTTTATCCCAAACTTTCCGATTCCCAGTTCTCCCAATCTTATATTTCCCAATCGGAATTTTTATCCCAAACTATTCAATTCTCATTTCTCCCAATCGAATAGTTTCGTCTAAGATTTTATGCTGCAAATGGTTGCTTTCAAAACGTTAGGTTAGGTTAGGTTATTATCCTATTAATTAGTTGCCACCTTTTCCAAAATATTCTCCTAATCATTAGTTGCCACCTTTTCCAAAATATTCTCCTAATCATTAGTTGCCACCTTTTCCAAAATATTCTCCTATTAATTAGTTGCCACCTTTTCCAAAATATTCTCCTATTAATTAGTTGCCACCTTTTCCAAAATATTCTCCTATTAATTAGTTGCCACCTTTTCCAAAATATTCTCCTATTAATTAGTTGCCACCTTTTCCAAAATATTCTCCTATTAATTAGTTGCCACCTTTTCCAAAATATTCTCCTATTAATTAGTTGCCACCTTTTCCAAAATATTCTCCTATTAATTAGTTGCCACCTTTTCCATAGTATTCTCCTATTAATTAGTTGCCGCCTTTTCCTAAATATTCTCCTATTAATTAGTTGCCGCCTTTTCCTAAATATTCTCCTATTAATTAGGTGCCGCCTTTTCCTAAATATTCTCCTATTAATTAGCTGCCACCTTTTCCAAAACATTCAACAACGCCTGAATTTAATATTTTTCGGTTCGTTTGATGTACCTTAATGCTTTTGGGGGGTTGCACATAAGTCAATTTGGCTTAGCAACCCTATCCCTCCAATAAATAAATAAATAAATAAATTCTCCTACTAATTAGCTGCCACCTTTTCCAAAATATTTTCCTAATAGTTAGCTGTCACCTTTTCCAAAACAATGGTTCCTTTAATTCGTTGCCACCTTTTCCAAAATATTCTCCTATTAATTAGTTGCCACCTTTTTCTAAATATTCTCATATTAATTAGCTGCCACCTTTTTCTAAATATTCTCCTATTAATTAGCTGCCACCTTTTCCAAAATATTCTCCTAATAGTTAGCTGCCACCTTTTTCTAAACATTCTCCTACTGAATATGTAAAACATATCATTGTTAATAAAACAAATAAATTCTCTTTGAACTTATTAACATATGTTTTATGCTGAATTGGGACAAAAGAAATTGGGGGAAAAGACATAGTGTTGGGTCAAATGGGATTGGGAGAAATGGGAATTGGGAGAAACGGTTTGGGTTAAATGGGAGTAAATCATTTTTTTACTTGGGATACGTTGGTTTGAAGATATAAAAGAATAGGGTTTATGTCACAGGAGGGTGGAACATAAAGCGAAATCATTAAATAGTCTTGTCCCTGATATTTAACGTTAACGGAGACATACAATTCAATTACTTTTAAAGCTAGTATATCTATAAATTGATTTGCTCTCGTTTTAATGGACATACCCGATATTTTACCCTCCACTATATACGGTTCCTGAATGAATACAATATCAATGTTATTTTCTAAAACTTGCTGTCGTAGTTGCGCAGTTGCGGATCTAGCTTTATTCAGGTTAATCTGTTTAAGGGCAAGAGGCCTTGGAGAAGGATTATTATTAAAATGACGTTTTGGTCGATGATAGTTTTGTTGTAGGCACTTAAGGGTGAAACCTTACCATTGTTAGTGATTGATTTCCTTGGGGGAGGAGCTGCCTGATCAACCATAATTCGTGCGAGCTTTTCTATAATTATCCGTCGCTAAAAACTGGGACAGTGAGGATCGAGCGCCCCATGACTAACTCGATACTCCCTGTTCTTTGTCGCGTTACTATTTCCACAGTTATTACAGTGTGCTACTTCTAATTCACAAATGTATATGACGTTGTGCCGTGTCATATCAAATAGTCTCTCACCATTGTTAGAAACTCGAGAGAAAAAGGGAAGTAACACTGAACATGCCCTGCACTATGAGAAAGAACAGTATGACGGTTGACTAAAATACACTTGATATTACATCATTTTGCAAAACCACGAGTAAAAATTATTCTGTCCCTATTGAATTTGCCGTCATGGTTTTAGAATAATTAAAATGTTTCACCTTTCAAAACGCATTGACATACACGTACTCTCTCAAAAGTAATTAATGTAATGATAAAATGTTTTCGGGGAATGGAATTGTAGTCGAAAAGCCGAGATAAGTAAATTTTTGAAATTGTTTACCATTAAAATAAGTTATTGCAACCGAAAAAGGTAATGGAACGTTGTTTTTTTCTTAAGCATGCCTAGTTTCAATTAAAAAGAAAAATTAATATTTGATCCTTAGGTCTTGATTCTAATCAAGACATTTTTGATTAATTATGATTTGACCTTAGCCATTCCAACTCTCCTCCATTCATTCCTGATAAAGAAAATATTTCGAATATACCCTTCTCAATAAATTGGCTTTGATACAGGTGTCCATCAAATGAATAATAAACTTGAGGGTTGCCACAATATAACCGGGTGAAGCCTTTGACAAGGGCATTATTGTTTCTTCCCAAATACTTCGAAGAGCCAGAAGAGGATATTTTCTTAACAAGCGTCCCGAAAAACATTTTTTACTAAGAACAACGTTTCCTAGGCGTTTTTGAAAAAATCTAATATCATCAGCTTAATTTGAATGACGTAAAATACCCGTTTACGTCATCTGCATGGGGTGACAAAGTTCTACGTTATATCGTCTGAGGATGCCACCAGGTAATACTAATTGAAAACGACCGGTTGTGCTCGGTCCAGGGTTATTAATCTGAGGTTTTACATCTATTACTGTTATCTCATATCATAGCACTAATGTACTGCCTTTCGCAATTATTTTATATTACAGGCTCCAAGGTGGATCTTTCCTTAATCGGTTTCTATCCACGTTTTTTTATCGTGTAACCTGGGTTAACTCACAAACACACCCCCACCCACACACCGCAACACGTCTTTGACGTTATAGCTTTTCACAGAAAAACCTATTGACGAATTTAAGTGAAGAAGAGTAGTATTAATTGCCACGTCGAAATGCAATGATAAGTATGTTGCGTTGAAAAAGTATAGGAAGGAACCGCATGGGAAACGGCTCAAAAGTCAAAATATCATTCTGGGTGAGTGGCAAGGCAAGTTACTTAAAAAGGATTGTTGAAACAGCTCCCTAGACCTGTCTCACCCTCTCGTTCCACGTATTCTTTCATTTTGTCTACGTGGTGGGTACCCAGGTTTTGTCCCTTAAGAGAGTATACCGTGAAATTTACGGGAGAGTTTGCGTTTTGATCCCCCAGGCGGTAAGGCCCGTCATAGGGATCACCGAGTTTCGCGCTAAAACCCTTTGAAGCACCCAAAAGGTGGTGTGTTTTCAATAGAATTGGTTCACCCGGATTAAACGTAATCTCGCGCCGGTGTTGGTCATAGTACTTCTATTCTTTCTCCTTTGATTTCCGAATCTGCTCTACGACATTTTCGTTGAGATGGTCAAACCTCGATCGGGTCGTTTCATTGAATTCCCGTTTCTTTAACGAACGAATTGGGGGTAATTTCTCCGCTAGGAATCTCTCCAGTGGTCCACGGAGTTTCCTCTTTCCTCCCCGTGGCCAATTCCGAAGGCGTGACACCTGTCGTTTCATGTACGGCGCTGTTTATCGCAAAGGCGAAATCCGTTACATAAACGTCCCACGTCTTTTGGTCATCCTCAATGTAGGAACGATTAATTCGTTCGGTCGCGTTTGCTTGGGAGTGATACGAGGTGGTCCAGTTGAGGACAAACTGGGGCTAGGGAGGGGGTGGTGTAACGGCCGGCTACTCACTCGCCGTATAGGCGCTAAAAGCCGCGCGTCTCCATACTCTCCAATATTCAGGGTGTCCTATTGTCATCTTAGCTGGGGTGGTCCTCGTGACCCTGAGCTCCCGGACTAGGATGCCATTAGGCACTAATTGCAGTATCCAAGAATCTACCTAAATTTATGGCTTGATGACTTGGCGGAGAGATGTTAAGAAACTCTCTCCGAATGGTTTTATGACAGGGTTGACTTGGGGGATTCTGTTGTTCCGAATAATAAAATATCATTTCAATTTCTACCCTCAAAACGAAGAGTCTATTTTTAACATCTCCTACATTCGCTAGTTAAAATCGCGCTAGTAGAGAGACTTATAACGTTACATATCCGGGCAACGTTACACTGCTAAGGCGGTGCACTAGTGTAAAAATGGACAGACACACACATACAAACACATAGACTGCTGTTTTACCCTTTCCGTATTAATTTTGAGTTGAGAGAAAAGATTATCTTAAATACTAAAATAAATATAATTATTATAATAAATTTTCTTCGTTAGTTATTTACCTTATTCAGCGTTAAGGTCCGTCCACACTAGAGGTATTTTTCAGTTTCGCTCGCTCGCGCGCGCGCTTCGCACGCCAGTTACGCGCTTCGTTCACACACAAAATATTTGCTTCGCACGCGAGATCGCTCTGTACGCAGCACCAAGAAAATTTATTTGAAATTTCAAACATTTTCGCGTCGTACGCGCCTACGCAGCCAATCAGGAGAGGCAATGAATCACGTGATCTTTTTAAGATGGCGTCGATAGGTGAAACACACCGCAAGCAGTTTTTAGAAATGAATAATCTCGTGATATTTTGTCTACTTTTAATAAATCGTAGAAATAATATGAAAATTAAGAATAAAAGAAGAGTATGGGTTTTGGAAAGTATTCGATGACCGTGAGATAGACGGAGATTTTCGTAATTTAGTCCCGAAATTAAGGATGTGCACAACAGAATACATAAAGATGAGAAAGGCAAAGGAGCAAACTTGACTTCGAAGCTCCGGCATTGGTTGAAACAAACAGGCGTGGCGCTTGCGCTCCTTAATATGGAAAATAAACTTCGTGTGTGTGGACGAGATGCGAGCGAAGCGCGCCAAGCTAGCGATCGGGCAACGCGTGCGAGGCGGGCGAAATATCTGTAGTGTGGATGGACCTTCACATCCTTTTTAAAAAGAACAATTAAACATTCTTGAGAGACTTGACTAATATTGACGTTTGAATTGAAGGATACGACTTTTGTTTCGCCTTACTCAAATAGATAGTATATGAGGGTTTCGAATCGCAGCTATGGACAAGAACAGCGCAATTGCGTGAACCTTTGGTGGAAGCCCCGCCATTGGGAGGCCGGACGTTTCTAGTAACCGTGGTCGATCGCCGCGTATGTCTTAACCTTCAAGATGATGATGGAGTAGAAGCCAGGTGTGCAGACTGGTGTCCATGTTTGATGGACAAATTCAAAGATCAGAAGATTGTTAGAAGCCAGGTGTACAGACTGGTGTCCATGTGGGATGGACAAAAACAAAGACCAGAAAATGGTGGTGCTAGAAGCCAGTGTGTACAGATTTGTGTCCATGTGGAATGGACATAGTCCAGAAGATGGTGTTTGAAGCCAATAAGTACAGATTGGTATTCATGTGGAATAGACAATTGACTTGTCAGATGAAGAAATAGTGGCCAGTTGATTTGTGGATAGATTCAAGTTTTGAATTTTCAGGGAACTGTGAAAGTGGTCCGGAAATAGCGAACACATTAGCTTCGATTCGGAAACTGCGAACGCGGTCCCCTGGGGTCTAAGCCAATAACAACAGTCTGACAGACAGACACGTTGAAATTAGAACCTCTCCGTGACATACGTCACTCGGAGAGGTAATAATTTCCTAATATCCACGCTATCCCCTCTATCAATCGTCACGTGGCGCGACCATTTTCGCAAGGTTTGTGAGACGAAGAGTGCCTGTAACTGAATGAGGTGTGTGATTCGCATTTTTCCATCCCCCTTTCCACAATAGTCCCTTTTGAGTATCACTGCACTATAGACAATTGACTTGTCAGATAAAGAAATAGTGGCCAGTTGATTAGTGGATAGATTCAAGTTTTGAATTTTCCGGAAACTGTGAACGCGGTCCTCTGGGGTGTAAGCCAATAGCAACAGCCTGACAGACAGACAGACAGACACGTTGAAATTAGAACCTCTCCGTGACATACGTCACTCTGAGAGGTAATAATTTCCTAATATCCACGCTATCCCCTCTATCAATCGTCACGTGGCGCGACCATTTTCGCAAGGTTTGTGAGACGAAGAGTGCATGTAACTGAATGAGGTGTGTGATTCGCATTTTTTCTTCCCCCTTTCCACAATAGTCCCTTTTGAGTATCACTGCACTATCACACGTTATTCCAAAAACCTTTGAGTCTAGACGTTTCTCGAAGGTAATAGTGTCAAAATAAACGAAGAATGGGGAAAAAATGATTCACAGTTGCTACCGTAACGGTTGGGGGAAAGAGGGAATTGCAAATTTGTTGCAAATAAATTGAATTGCGTACTTTAAGCGCCCCATCAGAATTACTGTGACTCCAAAAACGAAATCAAATAGAGTAATTTTCCATTCATATTGCGATCTCTTAAGTAATATTGAAATTCTTAAAATAGCCTTTATCGCAGTTTGTGTTTTATAAGCAAAACGCCTCCTTTTAAGTGCGATACTACTTAACAATTTTCTGGGTCGTTCTTGATAATTAGCGATAGAATGCTTTTCCCCTAACCTGGTTATTTAATTCGTAGCAAGAGTTAAAAAACTTCATCTTTGTGTTTACTTTCACTGGAGTCATTCTGGAACTGGTTGGCTCAACTAGTTTTAAAACTCTATTCATTAACAGCCTGGAACAATTTTAACAACCTCGGTTCACACTTGAAAATGCTTCTTTAAGTGCTGCCTACTATATGGTTTCGTTTGGACTCAGTGCTAAGGCCGGTGAAAATACGAGGGGTCCAATATTCCCAAAAAAACGTACGGTATTTCGTGATTGCCAAAGATTTCATGATTTCCAAAAATATTTCATGATTTCGAGAAAGATTTCATGGTTTCGAAAAAGATTTCATGATTTCACCAAAGATTTTGTGATTTCACGATTTCTTCATTAATTTCGCGATTTTGCCAAAACTTTCGGGATTTCTTCATTTATTTCGTGATTTCGACAAAGATTTCGGGATTTCTTCTTTGATTTCACGATTTAGCCAAAGATTTCTTATTTTATTTCGCAATTTTGCCAAAGATTTCATGATTGCTTCTTGGGTACACAATTTTGCGAAAGATTTTGGAATTTTCTCTTTGATTTCGTAACTTCTTCAAAGATTTCGTGTAATTGTCGGATCTTTCGTGAAAATACCATTAATACAAGTCTATTATCCCTGAAAACTAGAAACAAGCCTCCAAACCAGCATTAAGTTGCTTAGTTCAGGAAACCGCGTTCGTAATCCGTTGCTCCAGTTTCAGTTTTTTGAAAACTTAACTTTGGAAACGTTTTTAATCACTTGGAACCATTTATCCCTACAAGTGTGAACATGGCTTAATTGTACTTTAGATTCGGTAGATAAAAGTCCGGAAGGAGGTCTTAAATTTTAAATATCGATAAACAAAGTAATGAATCGCGTCGCTTAACCTTCGAAATTCAGTAAGTTCTTAAACTCAGGCGGAATTTGCTTCAATGCTCGCTTTCAATAATGCCTTCATCTAAAATCTCCTGGTTATGAACTGAACGTCATTCTCTGTGTGAATGAAAAGCTGCCCTTGACCATGCACTAATCACCATTCGTGTTGCTTTTAATTTACTCTAAAGTTCAATTACACTTTTGTACGGTAAGTACATAATACGGTACGCGTGGAAGGTTACTCTATACTCAATTAATGTACAGAGAAAGTAGCTTTTGGCACATAATAGCGTGCTGGAGATTGGAAAAAACGTTAACTATGTTCAAATGAAAGGTATCCATTAGCTTGTTTACCAATGGACTTTCCTATATTCTAAATGGAACATAGTTTTTGTTGTGTGTATAGGACAATATATTTCCGCATTGAGAAAATTGCTATTTTATTAGATTGGCCTAATCTGCTGAATACAGATAAAGGTATCGGCAATCTAGTTTAGGAACGCTTGACCTTTCCTACCGGCTCTATTTCGTTAATTGGTGTCGGAGGAAACGAGATTAATGTTTTGTCGATCAGAAATTTAACGCGAAATTCGCGTTTCTTTACCAACAAATCGATACTTTATTAATCATAAAGTATCATCTCTCCCTTCACAATAACACTCACTTCAATTCGAGTGCCGAGAATCGAATAGTCGGCAAACATTTTCTATTAAGAGGTCATGGAGGACAAACTTAGAATTACCTGCAATTTTGTAAATTCAAATATCTAAAAATCTTATTTTTTAATTTGTATAACAGGTTATCATCATTTCTTGTGACCTATTTAATTTCTAAATTGTCGCGACTAGTAATTAACTAATTGTTATGGTTGTTTATTATGTTACGTGCAGCCGGAAGAATGCGCGGATGTGCTGACCGAAAAGAGATCTCCATTTCCTTTGGGAAATTCTTTGCGCGATGATTTTATGAATTTCGTTTTCTTATCTTTGAAAGCCAAGTAATTTACCTTGACCTATATTTTCCGATTGAATTGGACTCAGAAGGTTCAATATTTCTTCTCAGGTGGGTCATTTATTGTTTTCGTTCTAAATTGAACGACATACTTAGAGGGATTCTAGTATATGACGTCATTTATTTTTTTGGTTCTATATTGAACGAGCAATTAGCACTACTATAGTCTTTGACGCAATTTTCTGGTTTTGAACGAGCTCATAGTCAATAAACAAACCATAGAGTGCACTGAACAAATTAAGAGTTTTGTTCAATCTCCAACGCGACTATCTATATTGAACGGGTTGTGAACGCCTTTTTTAACAGTGTTCAACGATATACTGTAACGCAAGCATCTTCTCTAAAGCATCTTGGGTCGTACTCTCCCCACTCTGAAGGCTAACTATCACATTAAGACTAGGCTCATTTTCATTTGATCGAGATTCACTTCATTTTGGAACATCATTTTTACAGTCTTTACTAAAATTGTCTTTACTTACAGGACGCAAAATAGAATTTGATTTATTTTTACCGGTTTTCTTTATACTTATCATGTTCAATACGTGTTAAACTTAAGCGCGATTGTCTGCAAAGCGAGTCAACTCTGGCATTTTAGTTGTGTACTATATCCATAAGGGTTAATATCATTGGTAGAAAATAAAGTCTCGTAATAAAGTCTCGTGAACCATTTGATTACGCTTGTAAATTCCAAGTATTAATAGGACCTAAAAACAAGGTAGATAGTCCTAGATCAGTCCGTTTTCGTCTTGTCAGTCATAAAACAGACATTCATTGCGATGGAGTATGGATATAATGTGTACTGTCCCACTTATTTTTATTATCTGCTTATGTATAAGGTAAAATAAAAAACATGTTTGTGGAAATTTTCCATTAATGTAAACTAGTGCATAAAACGTCCATTAAAGTAGGTAAGCCTTCGTGAGGAACGAGTTGTTCGAACATTTTTAAACCGTAAGTTTCGATAGCAAACAATTAAAAATAACGGCTGAAATCTGAAAGTAGCTTATCTTTGTGTACCTAATAATATCGGGAAAATTTAAGAAAACAGTAGAGTGAATTATATGTATGTTAGCTAGGAACCACCGTTAATCGTTGTTTCATCATATAATGGTAGACACCAGTGTTTGCATTCGGTAGTTTCCCCAATGTTCGCTCTTTTAACGACCAGAATCATTATCGTGGTTATATAGAAATTTTATGGTTGTTGTGGATGGTAATCGGTCTTGTATCTCAAATGTATACTACGATCTCGAGCAGCAAGTTCGTAAAATTCTTGTCTCTTCATTTAAAAAAAAACTAAATAATATACATTGATTAGTACGTTTCTGCAATAAACTGGACAAAAGGTATTGTATTGTATGCCCACAAAGGTATGCCAGTGTTGCTTTTCTATATGCATTTTCACGGAGCAGCTTTATCAGAGAGAATGCAAGTTTCATTAATAATGCATTAATTGGTCTCCCTAAATAGTACTTGAGGGTGATAAATTGCTAGCAGCCAGTGGGAAACAGAATTAACGATTCGTTAAAACACACTCGAAAATATCTTGTAACATTATCAAAACAAGTGAGAATTTTTCCCTCGTACATGTTTACTACCACACTGCCGATGAAAAAGAGGTTTGTTTGAATAGTGAATTGTGTAAGGGTTGTGAGAGGGGGTAAGCCTAAGAAGGTCGACGGTTTCCCAAACAGTTGTATTTTTTTATCATATTCATTGAAAGCAAAACAACTAACAAGAAATATTTTCATTCAACACGGGGATTTTTGGTAGTGAAAAAACTTCCTGAGAGTCCCTTGTAGCGATGTTTCCAACGTTGCAGCCACTCTTTTAGTGGAGCACCCTATCAGGTGTTGTTGTCTATAATTAGTCTATTCATTTAAGGAAACGTCATATTCTTTATCCATCTGTTACATCAATACCACTAGTTCCTACAAAACCAAATTTTCAGGATATTATAAGCATGTACTGAGATAGCTTTGCGCCAAGATTTATACAAATCTGGGGGTAAGGCCTTCAAGAGCTCCAATAAATCTCGGAATCGTCGCCATCTTTTAACATTGAATGCCCATCTTCAAAGGCGAATATTACCGAATACGCTGATAGCTTCGATGTGAAAATTAGCATTTGGTTGCGATGAGTAGTTTCCTTTCGTAAAAATAAGAGAAGATTTGGATAAGATTAAGTTTTTATTTTCTCACTAGTCTACCCAAAGTCCTATGGAACGCGTAAAATAATAAACTTGGGTTTGCTATCAATATAGTTTCACGTTATTTTCAAAATTCGCGAGCTCACAAATCAATCGTAAGTTGGATAATCATAACGTATATTGCAGTAAGAGGAAATCACGCATTACTCAAAATCTAAAACCATATTCTGAAACATAAACCCCCGCCTGAAATGAAAGAGACGATCCTTCTCCTTCTAGGGGTTCCAGAAATGTATTCAGTGTTATTTTCTGTGTTATTATAAAAAGTTAAATTCCGTTCACACGAGCAAATTTTGCATGATTTCCTCTACTATAGTGAGAAATGGAGACAATTTTCCACAGTTTGATTTCTTAACTTATTAAAATATTTTATTAAATCCGACTGTACAAAAGGTTTTATCAAAGGTGGATGAGAGGAAAAGTATGAAAATGGCCATAGAGACCGTGTTAAAAAGTGCGAACATCAAAGTTACCAACTCTGTCCAGATTTAAAACACATTCGAGGAAGCTCTACCATACACAATAGCAGATGACGGTAACCGCGTAACTGAGCATTAACACAAGACCTACTTTTAGGGAGTGAATAAGCCTGATATAGCTACGCCGATTCAACGGCCAACAACGGCGAAAATCTGATGCCTCGCGACTTTTGGCCATTTTCATACTTTCCCCTCATCCAATTTTGGTTTTATCGATTAAACACTACACAAAATATAATTACGCACTTATCAAAAAATTTGCTTCAATTTGAAGATTAAAAATATTGCATTTAGTCACCATGGTTTTAATTGCATTTAAACTAATTTATTATTCAAATTTTTAATTTATTTCAATACTTTTGGTAAAGTTCAAAATGTTGTCTTTCGGTTTCTAAAGCCCTGAAAGTTGTATTTAACAAGATGGCCCAAAGGCAGTGCTCGTAATAGTAGCCACATCGTACTGTTTCGTACTTACAGAAAACTTGAGTGAATTGTCCATCACCATTCCAAAAATCATTACATGTAACTGTAATCCAATGTAACCCTTAATATAAGCCCCTCGATGCGCTAGGTTTCACAGTGATAAAATTATTACCCGTAAACCGGACGTAGCCCAAAACAGACATACAGAATGTTTGAGTGATTAGGCCCTTAGTGCCCAACCCATATAAACGCTTCAATATAAAAACATCACGGATACAATACGCATTCTTATCAACTAACTTACTCGAAACATTATTATTTATAGTTATCATTGATCTGACTCGTGAAGATAGGTTAATTTAATTCTGAGTTAAATTACAGAGTAATATAAATTAAACTTTAGTAACTTCCACAATCAGTTAATTTTAAACAAAATTAAACTACATCATTATCTACAGTAACTTACTCATGAGCTTCATTTTACACTTATTCTACAATAAGTTGTCTTAATTTTATTACTTTATCATATTAATTAAACTATAATAACTTTCTAAATTTGTTTTTTTAAACTTATTTTAACTACATCATTATTTGTCAAGTTATCATAAAATAAAATATAATATTAATTGAATTACAGTATTAAATTAATTTAACAAGAGTAAATTCCTCAATTAACTTACTTGAAACGTCATTATTTATAAAGTTATCATTAATCTCACTCGTGAAGATAGGTTTATTTCAATCTTTTATAAATTACAGAGTAATATTCATTAAACTATGGTAACTTCCTCATACGGTTAATTTTAAACTTAGTTGAACTACATCATTATTTACTAAGTTATTATTAATCTCACTCTTGAGCTTGGACTGCTCGCTTAACAAGCAGATTAGTTGTGATGACACGATATCATTGGTTAACTCATGGTGAACTTTGACTGCTCATTCGTTTCTTTCTACATAAAAGACTGAAAAGGTATAAAGAAAAGAACTTGAAGCTTAGAACGTGTTTTTGAGGCTGACTGAACGTCATATTAACTTGGCAGTGGGCGATTATTGAATTTCTCTCTTTTGCAAGTTTTGGCGCCACTTATTTTAAAAGTACTCTAACTGTGTAAGTATCCGAAACTTAGTGCTAGCAAATAGGTTTTCTGATAGATAGCGTTATAGTTGGTAGGTTCGAGACTCCTTGCAGATTTCAAAATTTATGAAATAAAATAAACTTAGGTTTAGCTACCCAGATCCATCTGACCATTATTTACGAATATGATTATTTTCCTGATCCCGAAAATGGGCGGGGAGAGGGCGTAGAAAAGGCAACCAGCTATATAATACGCTATAATGGGGAAAAGAGGGAACGTGCTAAAAAGAGAGACAAGTGCGGGTAGTAAATGTTCCGTATAAATGCATGACTTTTTCATGCATCAGTAGATGGCGTGAAAAAGCAAAAATGCTGTCTAAACTAAATCTTTAAGATAAAACTTTTTGGTGATATTATCAGTCTGTCTGTTGCAAAAATCTTTATTCAATCACCCGTAAATAAGTACTCGCTCCTTACAATACTTAATGATGATTTAGACCAATTTAAAGCATCTAGAGGCGCGTCTCGTGGAGTGGTAGTTCCGTTAGAAAATACTCCATTAAATAATTCTAGTAAAGCGCAATTGTTATTAGCAATGAAATGGAAGTAGGCTATAGTGGGTTTTTTCCCAAACTTCTAAAATTATCAAAGTATTAAGCCTTTCATGATCCGATAATTTAACTCTAGGATCATGTCTGCTATTTTCTATATTTGAGTAATTATGAATGAATGTTTAAGCGGCTTATTGTGCAATGAAAAAATTTGGTTACAAATCACGAGATCGTGCACATTCTATCAAAATTTCAAATATATACAATACAAAAGGAGAATTATTTACAGATGCATATGTCCAATACAAAGATCGCGAATGGGCCAAATTATTCGTAATTAAAAATGTAATGTATTTGATTAATGTGGACGATCATCTGAATCAGTAATTTTTTCCATATTGATCACTACCACCGAACGATTCGTTGATATAGGGTTATCTGTTTTATCTACGCTACGATTATCCAAAGTATGACCCTTAATTTTTTGGTTTCTATATCGGTTTCACCCTAAAGAGCCAGAGTTTCGGAATCCTTTAGAGCAAGACTCAAATACACCATTAAAATATTGATTAGGCTCATGCGAGTGCAATACACTCGTTTTAAGGGTATATGGTAACACATTCATAAGAAATTTCTCTTTTTCCAAGATCGGACACCCTTTTTTCGTGTGCCTACACACACATATAACCCCATTTTAAAGCCATAAAGGTGTTTTTTACACCCAATAATTTCTTTACTAGGCACATTTTTGGTGTTATAGTACACCTTTTACGTTACCTCAGGTAACTGATTTACGCCCTTTATGTAATTGACTTACAACCTTGGGTAATTGAAGTGATTACGCCTTTTAGGTGAGTGATGTACGCCTTTTAGGTGAGTGATTTACGCCCCTTACGCGAGTGATTTACGCCCCTTAGGCTAGTGATTTACGCTCCTTAGGCGAGTGATTTACGCTCCTTAGGCGAGTGATTTACGCCACTTAGGCGAGTGATTTACGCTCCTTGGGCGAGTGATTTACGCTCCTTGGGCGAGTGATTTACGCTCCTTAGGCGAGTGATTTACGCCACTTAGGCGAGTGATTTACGCCACTTAGGCGAGTGATTTACGCTCCTTAGGCGAGTGATTTACGCCACTTAGGAGAGTGATTTACGCCACTTAGATAAGTGATTTACGTTCTTTGGATGAGTGATTTACGCCACTTTGATGAGTGATTTACGCTCCTTGGGCGAGTGATTTACGCTCCTTGGGCGAGTGATTTACGCTCCTTGGGCGAGTGATTTACGCTCCTTAGGCGAGTGATTTACGCCACTTAGGCGAAGGATTTACGCTCCTTAGGCGAGTGGTTTACGCCACTTAGGAGAGTGATTTACGCCACTTAGATAACTGATTTACGCTCCTTGGATGAGTGATTTACGCTCCTTGGGCGAGTGATTTACGCTCCTTGGGCGAGTGATTTACGCCACTTAGGAGAGTGATTTACGCCACTTAGATAAGTGATTAACGCCACTTAGATAAGTGATTTACGTTCTTTGGATGAGTGATTTACGCCACTTAGATAAGTGATTTACGTTCTTTGGATGAGTGATTTACGCTCCTTGGGCGAGTGATTTACGCTCCTTGGGCGAGTGATTTACGCTCCTTGGGCGAGTGATTTACGCTCCTTGGGCGAGTGATTTACGCTCCTTAGGCGAGTGATTTACGCCACTTAGGCGAATGATTTACGCTCCTTAGGCGAGTGATTTACGCCACTTAGATAAGTGATTTACGTTCTTTGGATGAGTGATTTACGCTCCTTGGATGAGTGATTTACGCTCCTTGGGCGAGTGATTTACGCTCCTTGGGCGAGTGATTTACGCTCCTTGGGCGAGTGATTTACGCTCCTTGGGCGAGTGATTTACGCTCCTTGAGCGAGTGATTTACGCCACTTAGATAAGTGATTTACGTTCTTGGGATGAGTGATTTACGCTCCTTGGGCGAGTGATTTACGCTCCTTGGGCGAGTGATTTACGCTCCTTAGGCGAGTTATTTACGCCACTTAGGCGAATGATTTACGCTCCTTAGGCGAGTGATTTACGCTCCTTGGGCGAGTGATTTACGCTCCTTGAGCGAGTGATTTACGCCACTTAGGAGAGTGACTTACGCCACTTAGATAAGTGATTTACGTTCTTTGGATGAGTGATTTACGCCACTTTGATGAGTGATTTACGCTCCTTGGGCGAGTGATTTACGCTCCTTGGGCGAGTGATTTACGCCACTTAGGCGAATGATTTACGCTCCTTAGGCGAGTGATTTACGCCACTTAGGAGAGTGATTTACGCCACTTAGATAAGTGATTTACGTTCTTTGGATGAGTGATTTACGCCACTTAGATAAGTGATTTACGCTCCTTGGATGAGTGATTTACGCTCCTTGGGCGAGTGATTTACGCTCCTTGGGCGAGTGATTTACGCTCCTTGGGCGAGTGATTTACGCTCCTTGGGCGAGTGATTTACGCCACTTAGATAAGTGATTTACGTTCTTTGGATGAGTGATTTACGCCACTTTGATGAGTGATTTACGCTCCTTGGGCGAGTGATTTACGCCACTTAGGCGAATGATTTACGCTCCTTAGGCGAGTGATTTACGCCACTTAGGAGAGTGATTTAAGCCACTTAGATAAGTGATTTACGTTCTTTGGATGAGTGATTTACGCCACTTAGATAAGTGATTTACGCCACTTTGATAAGTGATTTACGCTCCTTGGATGAGTGATTTACGCTCCTTGGGCGAGTGATTTACGCTCCTTAGGCGAGTGATTTACGCCACTTAGGCGAGTGATTTACGCCACTTAGGCGAGTGATTTACGCTCCTTAGGCGAGTGATTTACGCCACTTAGGAGAGTGATTTACGCCACTTAGATAAGTGATTTACGTTCTTTGGATGAGTGATTTACGCCACTTTGATGAGTGATTTACGCTCCTTGGGCGAGTGATTTACGCTCCTTGGGCGAGTGATTTACGCTCCTTAGGCGAGTGATTTACGCCACTTAGGCGAATGATTTACGCTCCTTAGGCGAGTGATTTACGCCACTTAGGAGAGTGATTTACGCCACTTAGATAACTGATTTACGCTCCTTGGATGAGTGATTTACGCTCCTTGGGCGAGTGATTTACGCTTCTTGGGCGAGTGATTTACGCTCCTTGAGCGAGTGATTTACGCTCCTTGGGCGAGTGATTTACGCTCCTTGAGCGAGTGATTTACGCCACTTAGATAAGTGATTTACGTTCTTGGGATGAGTGATTTACGCCACTTTGAGTGATTTACGCTCCTTGGGCGAGTGATTTACGCTCCTTGGGCGAGTGATTTACGCTCCTTAGGCGAGTTATTTACGCCACTTAGGCGAATGATTTACGCTCCTTAGGCGAGTGATTTACGCTCCTTGGGCGAGTGATTTACGCTCCTTGAGCGAGTGATTTACGCCACTTAGGAGAGTGACTTACGCCACTTAGATAAGTGATTTACGTTCTTTGGATGAGTGATTTACGCCACTTTGATGAGTGATTTACGCTCCTTGGGCGAGTGATTTACGCTCCTTGGGCGAGTGATTTACGCCACTTAGGCGAATGATTTACGCTCCTTAGGCGAGTGATTTACGCCACTTAGGAGAGTGATTTACGCCACTTAGATAAGTGATTTACGTTCTTTGGATGAGTGATTTACGCCACTTTGATAAGTGATTTACGCTCCTTGGATGAGTGATTTACGCTCCTTGGGCGAGTGATTTACGCTCCTTGGGCGAGTGATTTACGCTCCTTGGGCGAGTGATTTACGCTCCTTGGGCGAGTGATTTACGCCACTTAGATAAGTGATTTACGTTCTTTGGATGAGTGATTTACGCCACTTTGATGAGTGATTTACGCTCCTTGGGCGAGTGATTTACGCCACTTAGGCGAATGATTTACGCTCCTTAGGCGAGTGATTTACGCCACTTAGGAGAGTGATTTAAGCCACTTAGATAAGTGATTTACGTTCTTTGGATGAGTGATTTACGCCACTTAGATAAGTGATTTACGCCACTTTGATAAGTGATTTACGCTCCTTGGATGAGTGATTTACGCTCCTTGGGCGAGTGATTTACGCTCCTTAGGCGAGTGATTTACGCCACTTAGGCGAGTGATTTACGCCACTTAGGCGAGTGATTTACGCTCCTTAGGCGAGTGATTTACGCCACTTAGGAGAGTGATTTACGCCACTTAGATAAGTGATTTACGTTCTTTGGATGAGTGATTTACGCCACTTTGATGAGTGATTTACGCTCCTTGGGCGAGTGATTTACGCTCCTTGGGCGAGTGATTTACGCTCCTTAGGCGAGTGATTTACGCCACTTAGGCGAATGATTTACGCTCCTTAGGCGAGTGATTTACGCCACTTAGGAGAGTGATTTACGCCACTTAGATAACTGATTTACGCTCCTTGGATGAGTGATTTACGCTCCTTGGGCGAGTGATTTACGCTTCTTGGGCGAGTGATTTACGCTCCTTGGGCGAGTGATTTACGCCACTTAGGAGAGTGATTTACGCCACTTAGATAAGTGATTTACGTTCTTTGGATGAGTGATTTACGCCACTTAGATAAGTGATTTACGTTCTTTGGATGAGTGATTTACGCTCCTTGGGCGAGTGATTTACGCTCCTTGGGCGAGTGATTTACGCTCCTTGGGCGAGTGATTTACGCTCCTTGGGCGAGTGATTTACGCTCCTTGGGCGAGTGATTTACGCTCCTTAGGCGAGTGATTTACGCCACTTAGGCGAATGATTTACGCTCCTTAGGCGAGTGATTTACGCCACTTAGATAAGTGATTTACGTTCTTTGGATGAGTGATTTACGCTCCTTGGATGAGTGATTTACGCTCCTTGGACGAGTGATTTACGCTCCTTGGGCGAGTGATTTACGCTCCTTGAGCGAGTGATTTACGCTCCTTGGGCGAGTGATTTACGCTCCTTGAGCGAGTGATTTACGCCACTTAGATAAGTGATTTACGTTCTTGGGATGAGTGATTTACGCCACTTTGAGTGATTTACGCTCCTTGGGCGAGTGATTTACGCTCCTTAGGCGAGTGATTTACGCCACTTAGGCGAATGATTTACGCTCCTTAGGCGAGTGATTTACGCTCCTTGGGCGAGTGATTTACGCTCCTTGAGCGAGTGATTTACGCCACTTAGGAGAGTGACTTACGCCACTTAGATAAGTGATTTACGTTCTTTGGATGAGTGATTTACGCCACTTTGATGAGTGATTTACGCTCCTTGGGCGAGTGATTTACGCTCCTTGGGCGAGTGATTTACGCCACTTAGGCGAATGATTTACGCTCCTTAGGCGAGTGATTTACGCCACTTAGGAGAGTGATTTACGCCACTTAGATAAGTGATTTACGTTCTTTGGATGAGTGATTTACGCCACTTAGATAAGTGATTTACGCTCCTTGGATGAGTGATTTACGCTCCTTGGGCGAGTGATTTACGCTCCTTGGGCGAGTGATTTACGCTCCTTGGGCGAGTGATTTACGCCACTTAGATAAGTGATTTACGTTCTTTGGATGAGTGATTTACGCCACTTTGATGAGTGATTTACGCTCCTTGGGCGAGTGATTTACGCCACTTAGGCGAATGATTTACGCTCCTTAGGCGAGTGATTTACGCCACTTAGGAGAGTGATTTAAGCCACTTAGATAAGTGATTTACGTTCTTTGGATGAGTGATTTACGCCACTTAGATAAGTGATTTACGCCACTTTGATAAGTGATTTACGCTCCTTGGATGAGTGATTTACGCTCCTTGGGCGAGTGATATACGCTCCTTGGGCGAGTGATTTACGCTCCTTGGGCGAGTGATTTACGCTCCTTGAGCGAGTGATTTACGTTCCTTGGGCGAGTGATTTACGCTCCTTAGGCGAGTGATTTACGCTCCTTAGGCGAGTGATTTACGCTCCATAGGCGAGTGATTTACGCCACTTAGGCGAGTGATTTACGCCACTTAGATAAGTGATTTACGCTCCTTGGGTGAGTGATTTACTCCCCTTAGGCCAGTGATTTACGCCACTTAGGAGAGTGATTTACGAAACTTAGGAGAGTGATTCACGCCACTTAGATAAGTGGTTTACGCTCCTTGGGAGAGTGATTTTCGCTTCTTGGGAGAGTGATTTACGCCCCTTAGGCCAGTGATTTACGAATGTTAGGAGAGTGATTAACGCCACTTAGATAAGTGATTTACGCTCCTTGGATGAGTGATCTACGCTACTTGGGCGAGTGATTTACTCCCCTTAGGCCAGTGATTTACGCCACTTAGGAGAGTGGTTTACGCTCCTTGGGAGAGTGATTTTCGCTTCTTGGGAGAGTGATTTACGCCCCTTAGGCCAGTGATTTACCCTCCTTGGATGAGGGATTTACGCTCCTCAGATGAGTGATTTACGCTTCTTAGATGAATGGTTTACGCTTCTTAGATGAATGGTTTACGCTTCTTAGGTAAATGAATTTACACCCTTTTCGCCAAAAACCTTTTCAGATTTCAGGCAAATTAATTTACACTCATAGGTATATTTCTTCTTCCATGTTATATAATAATATGTTAATTATATAAATTTTAAAACTATTGCAGTCAAGAGAGTAATAGTTTCTTAATTGAAAACTTTGATTAAGATTATGTTTGTTTGTTTTATAACCAAACAAGTTGGGAAAACCAAAATATTACCTCTCCGAGTCAAAAGGTCTACTACTACAAACTTATTTACCTAGATATGGAATTATTTCTCTTTTTTGAAGTAAAAATTTACGAAATATTGAAGCAGTATTCCAAGCATAGCGAATAATACAGTAAAGCAGACGACATTTTACATCCAATAAGGATAAATCTTGGACACATGGAAATCAGTCAATGGGGAAAATAACAGGTAATGAAGTCTACGCTTCAGCTGTTTACCGTATATTCACAACTGGTTTGCAGTGTAAACACTATCGTCTCGTCTCACCTCAACAATATTCTTAGTTTGGCAACATGAATGTTAACGTTAAATAACACCAAAGCTAAATTGTAGCTAGACGCACTAATAGTCAATGCGCACCATAAAGAGAATAAAAAGTCTGTAGCTACTACCCGTTTACCATTAGCCCTTTTACTATTCTAATTGCAACCATGATCTTTACTTCTATTATAAAATCTTAACCTGATTATTTAAGAGTGTATTTAACTTTCGGCTCACTCTGAACCGTTGATGTCTCTTCATTTCAGACACGAAAATCAAAGCCCAAAGTTTACTTCACCTCTGGCCTCAATTATTTACTCTTTGTTTCACTAAGCCCATTGCGGATGATACTTAATATACCCGCCGGAGTCTAGGTCTTAGTTTTCTTCATGAAATCACTAAACCAAGGATTATTCTATATACAGATGTAGTATAGCTTAAGTAATATATAAAAAGCCATTTCAAATAACAAAATTAAAAAAAATCTTTGGAATATCAAAATGAAACAGAGCTTTAAAGCTACAAAAGTACTAAATGCATCATAATTACGAAAACTACTTCCACATATTCACTTTATATTATGGAAAAAGGGAATATTAAGGTTCTGTATGATTTCTTAACACATCAACACAAGGCTAACTGCTAACGCGACGCACTAGTGTAACGATGGACGGACACACACAGACAAAAACATAGACTGCTTTTTAACTCTTTCCGTATTACTTTTGAGTTGAGAAACAAGATTATCTTTAATATTTAAATAAATATAATTATTTTTAATTATTTTAATCTTCAATAATTAACATTAATAATAGTTAAATCGTTTAAAATAAAGTTATACCTATTATCATCTCAAACTTTGCTAATATTGACGTTTAAAGTGAAGGGTACCCCTCTTGCCCGCTTTCTTCAAATTTTGGGGTATATATACGATTCGTTTCCATTATAATAGTAAGGAAAAAGCGCAATTGCGAAAACCTTTGGTGGCGATCCCACCGTAGGGAGGCTAGACGTTTCTCGTAACCCTAGCTGATCGCCGCGTATATCCTAAAACCAAACGATGGTAATGGAGTAGAAGCCAATGAAACAGATTGGTGTCTATGTGGAATAGACGGAAGACCAGTAGATGGTGGTGTTAGAAGCCAGAATGAACAGACTGGTGTCCATGTGGGATGGACAAAGACCAGAAGATGGTGGTGTGAGAACTTCAAGTAGAGGAGCCATTTCCGTGACTGTGAAAGCAGTTCGGAAGTGGCGAACACGTTTGCTCCGATTTGGAAACTGCGAACGCGGTTACGTGGGTGTAACAACAGACACACAGACAGACAGACAGACAGACACACACGATCGTTACAGAACCTCTCCGTGACATACGTCACTCGGAGAGGTAAAAATACTCATAGAAATATACTACAATAACATAAAACGAAATGAAGCTTTATTTACTTTAAAAGTTGTAACGACGACCTCCACATTCCTCCGAAGTCGTCTGCTTCCTCTATTTTCTCAGTTACAATTTTTCTCACAAGTGGCGCCATAAGCGCCACTAGCTCTTAGTAAAAGGTAAAAAACCTAATGTTGGCGGGGATAAAAACCCCCGCCACCGCCTGCTAAAGGGCAGTCAATTTTTGTAACAGACGTGTTTATTGTTATAAATAAATTCAAGTAATTTTTGATATACATCTGCGTTATTCTTCCTGCAACGATGGACTACTTGGTAAATATAAAGTCATGGTCAATAAGACCTTTAAACGGGTGACCTGGGAATTTCTTAATTGCTAGTTTCTAATTAATTATCTTTATGCGCCGTGAAATTAGGCCCCTTTCCTAGTTTTAAATTTTACGGTTACATAAAGTGGCGAGCTTGCCAGGACCCGTTAAGACTACCATTACCATTTATACTTAACGCGTACTTGTGAACTTTACTTGTGCCATTGCTTGAACTCATTAAAGAGTTATAGACACATATAGTACATGATCTTATATTCCCTTAGTTTGTAGTTTATTTTATGCTTTCCTATACGTAGATTTCGAAAATATCGATATTTGTTACATTTAAATTACTTTTAACCTTGAAATTACAATTTGAAAGTGACTCCAATTGTCCACGTGGCCCCGCCTACGTTTGAATATTTTCACACCGTGGTCTTGGCCAAATTGTTTTTTCAAGGTATATACGTCACGATCTGGGAAGGAAACTCCGCCTACGCCATCTTTAGTCGCCTGCTTGGTAAATATTGCGCCGAGGCTTAAGATATCTCAGCTGAGCTCAGGCTAAAAATTCAGTCTAACTTGATTTAGTTAACTTCATTTTTAAAATTTAGTTTGTAGAAGTCAGTATGAGTAATTACTCTTATAAATGTATTGTTCCGGGTTGCAAAAACAATAACAAAACTAAAGCACCGTCAATACTATTCCATTGTTTTCCTAAAAACAAAGACATTCGAAAGGTTTGGATTGAAAATGTTGGAGTTTCAGAATCTAAAATCACGAAAAGTAGCCGCGTTTGTTCTGTTCATTTTACGAGCGATTGTTATGAACATAAACCCGGTGCTTTGATTAACATTAGTCCTATTAAACGGTACGGTTCTAAATTCCTGGCTCGTGGTTCTGTTCCAACAATTTTCGGTACTCAAAATGTGGAATCGGGTGTAGGCCTAAGTGTGATAAGTTCGGTTAATTTGCCATCAATGGAAGCGTGTGCATCAACTTCCGTGGAGAGTCTAGAAAGCGTTCATGAACCTTCGGAAACTTTAGAAACTGATTACACTGAAGGTTTAATGCTACCGAGAAAGAGGGCTAAATTAATGGTGAGTTTATTCTCCAGTCGCTGCGAGAACTATCTGTACTAATTGTATCTGTTTATTTATTGAACACCAATTTTTAACTTTTAAATTTTTAGGATTCCGATACCTTCTCTAATCCATCGATTGGAATTCAGTGTGTTGTTTTTCCAAAAACTAAAAGTCGAGGAACTCAGTTATTATTTTCGCCTGGAGCAAAAGCATTTGGAACGCAAACGCAAATAAAACAAAGCAACAAATGTAAGTTTCGTGATGATTGAAGTTTTAAAATAATTTTAATCTGAAACCCTGAATTATTTTAGGTCATCAAGCTGGCGTAGCTATGGTAGACCTCGCTGACAAAACCACGCAAACTGATTTTCACAATGAAAATAAGGAGAGCCTAATAAACCAGTTTTTACAATCACGGAATGACGATGACTGCTATGATTTTGAAGAGGATGAGGAGGTAGATGCCGGAGCTCGTTCAGATCCATTGGAATCGAGCTTCAACATATCATCTATAGCTGAAGAAGATGTACACGAGTAAGATATTTTTGGTGTTGACAGTTATCAGATAATTGAAAATAAATTTCAAAGATCTTACTTAATTTCTAGTTCTAGAAGTTTTGAAGGAATTAATCCAGTTACTGAGCGGAAGTTCATAGTATTTGAAGCTGCTCTCCTCCAACTCTTCGCTTTTTGTAGTCAGTGCTTATCAAAGTGCTCAATTAAATCAAATGTCAATGGATCGATGATAACCATCGAAACTCACTGCCCAAATAACCATCGTCATGTGTGGAGCAGCCAACCTTTGATTGGAAGAAAGCCAGCTTTGAATATTTTAACTGCAGCTGCCATTCTCTTTTCTGGACTTAATCCAGGGAAAACATTAAGAATGTTCCAATTTTCTCAGATTGTCATGTTCGATTTGCGAACATATTACAGGCTTCAAAAAGCATATCTTTTTCGAGCGATTAAAACGGTATGTTATTTCTAATTTTGTTTATATGGTAATAAATTTGTGCCTAATAACATTGTATACATATAGGTATGGCATGATGAACAAAAAAGCATTTTGGATTCTTTACAAGGCCAAAAACTTGAAATGGGAGGGCATGGCAGATTTTGCAGCCCTGGTTTCTGCGCAAAATACGGAAGCTATACCTTTTTGGAAGCCCGAATCAAAAAAGTTATTCACCTCGTATTACTTCAAGTAAGAATATGTTTTTTTTTGTTCTAAGATTTACGTAAATAGCATTTCTAAAAATGTTTCTTCATTTAGAGTAATCAAGTAAAGAATAGCGTTGCTATGGAGCTGGAAGGCTTGAAATTAGGACTGAAGTTTCTCTTTGACCGAGGGTTGGAAATAGCGTTTTTGGTGACAGATAGGCACATACAAATTAGAAGTTTTTTGAGGAAACATTATCCACAAATAAGACATCTTTTTGACGTATGGCATTTAGTAAAATGTAAGTTTATATTATCATTATTATTATTATTTCGTATTATTATTTCGTACTATTATATTATTATTATATTATTATTATTGAGTATTATTATATTATTATTATTTCTTATTAGTTGTGATTAAGTAATAAGTATTATTATTTAATTATTTTAGCTGTCAAGTCCAAAATTGCAAAAGTCTGTGGCAAGAAAAAAACCATGGAAGTTCTACTCAAATGGAGCAAAAGTATCCAGAACCATTTGTACTGGATCGCTAGTTCCAGTGATGGTGATGGCAACCTCATGCAAGCAAAATGGAAATCCATTTTACGCCATGTTACCAACAAACACAGAGGCCACGGTGAACCATTTCCAGAGTGTGCTCACGGTACCCTAGAAAAAACTAAAGACCGACCACGGAAATGGCTTAAAGTTTCAGAAATTGCTTTCGCATCTCTAAAACAAATTATAGACAGTTTTGTAAAGGACATAGCGCAGCTAGCCTGGATATGCCAGACGTCTTCTGTAGAAGCTTTCCATGCAGTAGTAATACAATTTGCTCCCAAACACACGCACTATTCTTTCCATGGAATGGAAGCCAGACTTTATTTAGCCGCGCTTCATTATAATGAAAATTCGGATAAATTACAAGCTATCACCAAAAATGGTGAAATACGGTGGAATATATTCTTTCCAAAATACAAGGCTGGGGAATATTCTGTAAGGCCAATCATGGCTGCGTCGACTTATCGTAAGTTTATGAAAGTATAATTTTTTATACCTGAAGAATTTTTCTTAAAATTATCAACCACTTTGTTCACCCTAGGTTATGTAGAAAACCTCATGGCAACTACATGTTCTTTTGCTTCTGAAGAAAGCTATCAAACTGGGTTTGAAAAGAGCGGGGAATCTTTAGGAGAAGCCCCCAAACCTTTGGCTTCAAAATATGAACATCCATCTAAATCTGACGCGGTAGCCTCATATGAAAAAGCAAAGCGTTTTAAAAAGCAATGAAATGATTTATTAAAATAACTGTTTTGAAAAGCTATCTTTCTTGTAATTTTTTATCCTTTGGTGAAGGTTTTTTACTCCTGTTTGTCAAGTAATGATAATAATTTCGAATAATCTCAGGAGTCAAGTATTTACAAAATTGAAAATTCGTAAGTTAATGATAGTAATAATAGTTTTGGCGTTGCTGGTGTGCAAAATCCAGTTCATGGAGTGTTGTCTTTTCAATATCGACGACCGCGGCCCCTTCTTTGTCTTACACGGAAGTGTCTAAATCCGCAATACTCGTCGGAAGGGTACGCGTTACGGATTTTACTGATGACACAACTGGGTATTGGTAAACGTGTACCTGGTAAAAACCAATATATCCAGCGCATGAACCTCCGATAAGCCAGGTATCTATAAGTCCTGTTAAATTGGAAAAAAAAAAATTATTAGAATCTATATTTTTAAATTTTAATCAGGTTAAATAGCGGTTATAACAACTAAATTTAGCGTAAAATTGACTTCATTTTCTATCTTGATTTACAGTATGAGATAAATTTACTTAGGACGTTAGTAGCAATATTCAGAGAAATTAACTTACTTGTGTATAAACCCTTCGGGGGGTTCAAGAAATCTTTCTCCGCCGTCAGGGTTTACAAACTCCAGATACGCCAACCTCAGTTGGTTTCTGCGGATACACGTTTCGTCAAACTCGTCGTGCTGAGTAATGCAGGTTCCGTTGGTAATGAACTCTTCTAGTTCAGGTTTTTCCCTGCAACAAATGCTCTCCTCAGCAGTTGGCATAATAACACAGTATCCGCAGATGCACCTAAAAATAATCTTTAGATACAGACACAAATAATAAGGCTATGTAAAACTCAAAAGAGTTATATCTTACCAATCTGAGTTCCCTAATCTAGGGTTTTCAGGTTCAGGTCGTGGGTTTTCATCTTCAGAACTTGAAGAAGCCAAGGGTTCAAATTGATAAGGCAATACTCCGTGGACAGGATTTTGCACAGCGCCAAGGCCTAAACTAACTTCCGCTATTTTCAGTCTCGTAATTACTTGACTCAAGAGATTCTTCAATATTACTATCATTACTTGATAAAGCGGAGTAAAACACATCACCTGAAGAGGAGTCGGATTCCATTTTTCAAGTTCAGTATAGACTTGGTAGCATAGAAAAGTTACTAGCTTTGATCTATCCAATAATAATAACTCAACTCACCTACGTCATACCTTAGCCACTCCCCCTGGACGATTTCAAATTGGTAATAGTGCCCAGTTAAGATTAGAATTAAGTTTCTAATTACTAAACCAATTTTTAATGGGGAAAATTTATACCGATAATTTCTTAGAGGCCCAAACTTTATTTTCAACATGAAATTTAACCTCATTCAAATTATCTGTCAGTAACTCTTTAACTGTCGCGTCATGAATCCTGCCGATCCGCATGCTTTAATCGCCGCGATTAACGCGCAGTTACCAGGATCCCATACTCCCCCGAGGGGGATCACTCCCCCTCCAAGCCTCGGTACTAGTCCTTCGCAAGGACAAGCGGCTGGAGGTATCCCACCTCCGCCGCCGCCACCGCAAGGTGCAGCGTCAAATATTTGGCTACAAACTAATCAAACTCTAGCAACTACGTTAGCAAATGTAGGCACTAGACCAGCTGCCAAAAGTAGGCCAAAACCGCCCCCTCACTTAATATTTAGTGGTGTCGAAGGTGAAAGCGCGCCGGAATTCCTTCGGTTTTTGACGGAATTCGCGGATTATCACAGCATGACGGGAGATGACATTATCGCGCTTCTACCCCAAATATTAAGGGGTCGTGCATTAATCTGGTTTAGAGACTTGAATAGGCCAAATCAGACACTAACGTGGCGTACAGTAAAAGGCGCGTTTAGAGACTATTTCTTTTCGGGTAGAGCGGAGGAATCCCTCCGTCTTGAAATAGCGCAGTTTATACAACCCGCGGTGTGTCTTTTGACGCGTACATCGCGAGTATTACCGCGATGAATCAGAACCTACGCGTTCCGTATACTGACTCTGAACTGGTCGGTATTTGCAAGCGAAATATCCTCCCCGAATTACGTATCCATGTCTTTCACGACAGCATAAGGACAATGCGCAGTTTCATAGAGAAGGGCCGCGTAACCGAAGAAATTTTACGAGCACATTGTATCCTAGAGACAGTGCAAAGTCTACCCCGCGTAAATCCAGTGGGAGAAGAAATTCTCCCACCGCCGCGGTTTTAACAAAACCGCCGGGGGAGGTGCGACATCAAAGGTTGCGACAGCAAACGCAAGAATTTCCAATAGACCTTCATCGGCTCAGACAGAGCAAAACGATTTAAGTCGCGTAGAATGCTATAAGTGCGGATTCTTAGGGCATTATGCTACCACCTGTCTGAGCAAACAAAAAGTCGCGCCGCAGCACGCTTCGGGAAACGCGAAAGCGGGAAGACCAAAAGGGGAACGTCTTCCCGCCGCACGAAGAAACTAAAGCCCCCTATGGAAATTGGCTCTATGGATATGCGTCGCTGTGAGGTTGATCCTCCCGTGGCCATAGATGCCGTGTATTCGCATGGGACTTTCGCGACCAGACTAGATTCAGGCGCTGATGCTTGTTTTATCAGCTTATATCAGTGGCGCAATTTAGTCAGAACCTTGAAACCAGACTTAGTACTTTCGGAAGAAGAAGAGACTCAGTGTATAGTGTTAGGCGATGGACGTTATACCTTCACGAAGGGACGGGCGCGAATAGACTCCCGCTTAGGACAGTTGAAACTAAAGCAGGAATTTCACGTAGTTCCCTCGTTGCCAAACGATTTTATTTTGGGAAAGAATTTCCTTTATAAACATCGGGCTATTCTGGACTTTGGTACAAAAACGTGTCAGATTGACGGAACAACGTTTCCATTCGTGTGAAATCTCCCTGGGTTGAAAACTCCAACCCCTCAGATTATAGAAGACGTTGAAAAAGCTGTCGCGTCACCTACACTGAGTCCTAAACAGAAAGAAGACTTAAAAACTTTATTGTTAAAATTTCCAAAACTATTTTCGGAAAAAGCGGGTCGAACGAACTTAGTCTATCACGAGATACATACTACCACCGATGTTCCCGTTAGTCAACGCGCGTATCGTGTTAGCGACGAGAAAAAATGGATAATTGAAGATCATCTTCACGAAATGATCCACGACGGAATCGTGAAGCCATCCGTTAGTCCTTACGCGTCGCCGGTGGTACTTGTCCACCAGAAGTGCGGAAAGATACGTTTCTGCGTCGACTATCGCGCTTTGAATAAAGTAACCGTGAAGGACCCTTATCCGCTTCCGAGAATAGAGGAACTGTTAAGGAAAATGGGTGCCCCAAAGTTCATTACAGCACTGGACTTCAAGAGCGGCTATTGGCAGATCGATCTCCATCCGCAAGCGAAAGCAAAGACTGCTTTTATCACGCATGCGGGGAAGTACGAGTTCGAAGTACTTCCGTTCGGTCTATGCAATGCGCCATCGTCGTTTCAACGACTCATCGACGAAGTCTTCAGGGATGGACATCACTTTTCCATCTGTTTCTATCTGGATGACATCGTCATTCCATCCAGTACTTGGGCAGACCATTTGCAAGCTTTGGAATATGTCTTTCACCGACTGTCTGAAGCGGGACTTACGCTTCAGACCAAGAAATGTCGCTTTGCGCAAAGCGAAGCGATCGTGTTAGGGCATATTGTCAATGAACGAGGGATTCATATTGATCCTTCCAAGACTAGGGCTATAGTAGACTTTCCCGTCCCAAAGAACGTTAAACAAATCCAAATATTTCTGGGCATTGCGAGATGGCACTCACGATTCATCCCGCAGTATTCAAAGATCGTTGCCCCGTTAAATCATCTTAAGAAGAAAGACGTTCCGTTCCAGTGGAGGAAAGAACAGCGGGAAGCGTTCCAGGCCATCAAGGATGCGATCTGTATGGCGCCTCCTTTAGCGGCTTACAACCCCAAGTTGCCGTGTATCCTAACAACGGATGCTAGCGACGCCGGACTTGGAGCTTTCCTGTCGCAAATTCAAGATGACGTCGAGGTACCTATTGCCTATGCCAGTAAGCAACTGACCGACGTCCAGCGAAGATATACCACCACGGAAAAGGAATGTCTTGCCATCTATTGGGGAGTTGGAAAGTTCAGGCCATACTTGGAGAACATACCGTTCACTGTGATCACCGATCACAAAGCTCTCCAGTGGTTGTTCACACTGAAAGAACCAAACTCTCGACTTGTTCGTTGGGCGATGTACTTGCAGACGTATTACTTTAAGATCATACACAAGAAGGGAGTTGAGAACAAGGTTGCGGACGCTTTATCAAGAGCGCCTGTCTCGCTATAAGCCATGTCATTGGAAGACATGACTTCACCGTCCTCGTCAGAAGATTCCAGTCCAGCGGAATCCTCGTCAATGACGTCGACCTCGTCCACAACCAGTAGCGGATAAGCTCCTCCCGCCAATCACGCATTGTACCACTCTTTCACGCTCGAAGAAGTGCGAGAAGCTCAACAAGATGATCAAGTCACCAATGACATCATAGTCAGGAGATAATCCTCAACGACATCGGTACTACGAACTGAAGAACAATGTCTTGTATCGAAAGGCCTATGGTAGACAACCAGCGAAAATCTATTTGCCACAGCGGGTCCTACGGGACGCCATCCGCTTATTTCACGACCACCCTCTATCTGGACATCGAGGTCGAGATCGTACCTTCGACAAGGTACGGGCCAGATACTGGTGGCCATCGTTCCGGCAGGACGTTACCCAGTACGTCCGCGGATGTCCTTTGTGTCAGATGCACAAGGCCCGCAATAGAAAACGTCCAGGTCTTAGGCAGCCTACGGCCATTACTGAGCCTTTTGATTTGCTGGGAGTGGACATAATGGGCCTAAGACCAAGAAGCCGTCACCATCACAAATACCTCCTGATATTTACGGACTATGCCACCAAATTTGTAGAACTATACCCGATGCAGAACATCACAGCCAGAACGTGTGCAAAGAAACTAGTCTCCATGATAGTTCGCTACGGATGCCCGAAAGCCATCGTGAGCGACAACGGGACTCAATTCGTTTCCCAACTATGGAAGGACATTCTCAAGATGTTCAAAGTAAAACCACGATACATCACTCCGTATCATCCTCAGAGTAACATCGTGGAGCGCACAAACAGAGTTCTGGGCGAAATCATTTCGATATTCGTTGGTCGAGATCACCGAAGATGGGACGAGAACTTGCCGTTCACTCAGTTCGCCATCAACTCGACTACACACACCACAACAGGAAGAACTCCGTTCTACCTTAACATGGGTAGGGAACCGAGATTTCCCTGGGACTTAGACGTGAGTATGCCAGTAGCGGACTTTGTTGAGAGGTCCGCATCGCTCTCAGCCTTAGCGAAGCAACTTGCTTTGTCTAAAGAGCTTGCCAAGAAAGCGCAAGCACTCCAGAAACGCTACTACGATCAAAGGCGGGAAGGCATTGAATTTCCCGTTGGTGCGCTTGTCTGGAAGGAGACGCATCCCTTGTCTCAAGCGGCACGCGATGTCGCCGCTAAGTTATGTCCCAAGTTGGATGGTCCCTACAAGATCGCGAAGAAGCTAAACCGCTTGCGATATCAATTAGAAGATCCAGAAACTGGAGAAAAGAAAGGAATCGAGAATATCGCTCATCTAAAGCTACATTGGTCGAATAAAGATGTCTGCCAACCGGACGGAAGCCAGTCATCCTCAACGTCACGGAGTTCATCTTCAAGTTCTACGTCGTCACAGTCCGTACCTATACTTCAGGACGCTGGAGTCAGTACCGGTGAACGAGAACGAAGACAACGACTGCTGAGAGATCAAGAAGCGCAAACCGAATCGTCTGGAGAAGAAACGAGGAGAAATCAAACCTCCTCTTCATCAATGATGATGATGGATCCTCTTATGTCCCCTCGGAAGAAGTACCAGATCTACCTGAGGAATCTGAGCCAGACGCATTCGCCTTATTCTCAGATCCTCCCGCGGTCTTCCGAGTGAATCGGATGCCGCCAGACCTTTCACCTCCTTCCTCTCCTGATAGGAGCTCGAGGGAGACTTCTCTCCCTCTACCCTCTCCTCTATCTCACCCTGACGATTCCAGTTCTTCCTCTGAATCTGAGGAAGACGATACGGAATTCTCCAACCCTGTTCCCATCAATCCCATGAGATTTGTAAATCCTTTCCGTAAAGGATGGAAACGTGAGAAAGTACTGAGGAAGAATCCTAAGCCTGGAGGTCCGGAAATGGACATTTATTATCACCCTCCTGCTGCAACATATCCGCATAAGACTCTTCGGTCTCGGCCGGACGTAGCCACATATTTGCGCGTGCATAAAATCACCGATGTGACTTCGTGTGATTTTAACTTTTCGCGTCAAGCAATCTCGCGAGAACCATGGAAGACTATTCGGAACGCAACATAACGTTTTGACGCGGCCCATGGATTTAGCCATAGCAGACTGCTGCCGAGGCCAGGAGGCCCTCCTCGCCGCCTGCCCAAAACTCAGCGGATTGGGAGCAACAGTGCCGCAGCAGACGACTTTTCTTTGGGGGGGAGGATGTAACCGTCCACACCAAGCTTCTCCTCCCAGGGAAAAAACCGCGTCGTCTGCTTTGTTCAATTTTCATTTTTTATACTTATTTTTTGTATAATGCTAAATTGTCCCGAAGCGGCGCCTTAAGCGCCACCGCTGTCAAACTACTAAAAAACATTAGTTCGCGGGGATAAAAGCCCCCGCCTACAATCTGTACAAGGCAGTTGCAGTCTAGTCAGTGTACGCGTCGAGACCTGTTTTGTTTTTCTCTACTCGATAAATAAAATTTAAATAATTGTGCTCTACTCCGTGTCACTTCGCCATGGATTATCTGGTAAATAGTTAGTCATGGACAATAAGTCCTTTAAGCGGGTAACCTGGGAAATTCTTAATTAGCTAGTTTAAATTTAATGTCTTTGTGAGCCGTGAAATTAGGCCCCCTTTCCTACATTTTAATTTTACGGTTACAGGCCCGCCGCCGCCAGCGGACCAAGATGGAAAGCGCGGCCTCAGCCGCCAGAAGATCGCCGGAGCAGCGAGACGCGCCAGAATCCGACTCGTCATAAAGCAGACGACTTTTTCCGGGGGGGAGGATGTAACGACGACCTCCACATTCCTCCGAAGTCGTCTGCTTCCTCTATTTTCTCAGTTACAATTTTTCTCACAAGTGGCGCCTTAAGCGCCACTAGCTCTTAGTAAAAGGTAAAAAACTAAATGTTGGCGGGGATAAAAACCCCCGCTGCCGCCTGCTAAAGGGCAGTCAATTTTTGTAACAGACGTGTTTATTGTTATAAATAAATTCAAGTAATTTTTGATATACATCTGCGTTATTCTTCCTGCAACGATGGACTACTTGGTAAATATAAAGTCATGGTCAATAAGACCTTTAAACGGGTGACCTGGGAATTTCTTAATTGCTAGTTTCTAATTAATTATCTTTATGCGCCGTGAAATTAGGCCCCTTTCCTAGTTTTAAATTTTTTCGGTTACAAAGTTAAGAACTGTGGCCTATTAATTTAATATCCATTTAATCAGCATTTAAATGAAACTAAAAAATTCTTTAAAATATTCATAATTTAAAACAAATAAATAAAGAAAACAATTCTCAAGAGTAATATAGTAGTGAAACACAAAATAAAATTTGATTATTGATGAACTTAAAATATGCCCTATTAATTTAAACACTGCAAAGGTATTAATGGCCGTAATTTAAGCGTTTCGTTTTGTGCGAGGATTTATTTTGTTCCCCTTTAGGTCTTTAATCACGTCGTCTATTTGCTTTGGGACTTCCGTGCGCGTAAAACCAAGCAATGAGTTTTCAATTAATGTCACTGTTCCTAATAAAAGAAGTATACTCTATGTTAAGTACCCAGAATAAAGCAAACCACATAGTTATTGCTCTTATTAAGTCATTCTTTTCTAGGAAACATTCTCTCAATGAAGTAATAAAACGTATTGCAAATAGTTGTATGTCCCCGAAAAGATTCACTGGATCTATTGACAATACATTTTCAAAAACTTACAATTGTTTGTAAATGTACTCCTTATTACCGAGGGGGGGGGGTACCTGTTAACACTCAAAAAAGATTCGAAAATATACTTTTAAAGCTATGAAAGGTATTTTGTGCTACCGAATTAGGTATTATGTAAAACCCCAAAAGGGTCCGAATTATACCTTCAAACTTTAAAAGGTACTCCTTATGACCGTAGTGGGTACCTGTTCAATCCCAAAAAGGTTGGAAAATATACTTTCACAGCTCAGCACACTTGGCTGTAGTGCTCCCACTCGTTCCAAGGCTACCCCTATTTTTAAGCTTTGTTTTAATTTTAATCTCAAGAAAATTATTGCTCCTCTAGATACTGGTAATCTGCTGGATTTGTGTTTAACGAATATTAATAATTTGGGTATTGATGGCCTTGATTATCCTCTGGTAACCATCGACGCCTATCATCCCCCATTTTGCTAGCCTTATCGGCTGTAACTTGCGCACCACGCCCACCACCTGACTCTACTTGCGTTTACCTAAAAGGAGATTATAGGGATGTTGATTGGGCTATATTCCGAGAATCGCGTGATGTTGATTATTGCGTAGCTTTTCTTACGGATCACGTTAGGGCTGCAATGGACTAGGCTATTCCTCGTAAGGTTCGTCGCAGCTTTCCTGGATTTCCATTATGGTATTCTCAGGATCTCCGCACGGCCGTATCATAAAAAGTATGTCTTTCGGAAGAAGAAACGTACGGGGGCTTTAGCTGATATTATTGAATTTAGACGCCTTCGCGCGGTTGTTAAACGGTTAATTGTACGCGATAAAACAGCTTTTGTTGCCAGTGTTTCTTAGGTTGCTTCTTCTCACCCTAAAAGGTTCAGGAACGTTATGGTTTCTGATCCTAAGCTTTTGACTGGCAGCTTTGCTGAACATTTTTCTCGTGTCTCCGTTGACAATACAAACCCTGTTGAGAGCTTTCATTTTGAAGCTCCTACATGTGTCAATACGCCCTATTTCTCTCAAGTTGTTTCCATCCATAATGCCATTACTAGGCTTCCTAATAAGTTCTTGACGGGAGTTGATGGCATCCCAGCCTTTATTTTAAAGGGCTGGGAGGCCATTCTTTTACTATTGTCGGAACTAATCTTGCTGCTTTTATGCACTACGTAGTGCCGGTTGTGGAGACTCGTGGTCAAGTAGATGTCATTTACTTGGACCTAGCAAAGGCATTTGACCGAGTTTCTCGTAAATTTTTAAGAGACAAACTTTGCGTTATGGGCGTTAACAACATATTGCTTGAATGGATTATTGATTACCTGAAGGAACGTATTGGTGTCCTCAAATTTAATGGGTCGCTCACCTCGGTCGAGTACAATCTTTATTGTGGCGTTTCGCAAGATTCTTCTTTTGGACCGGAGCCTCCGGAATGAACTAGGCCCATGCATGTCAAATTTTATGTGGGGAAATATCCAGTTTGTTAAGAAAATATTTTCACCATATATGTGTACGAGATGGCGCTGATATTACCGTTGTGACAGGGGTCTTCCTTTCGTTGATATTTTAGGGGTCAGTCATAAAATTTTATGACAGAGAAAAGTTCCATCCTAAAATGTTTTTGGTCTCTTCACTTTTTATTGAATCATTTGGTTAGATTAGATTGTATGAAACCATGATTCTTTAAATAAAATTAGATGTTAAATTATTTCAATTGAAATAATTCAGTAAGAGTAATAAAAACGTATACTTACAATCCGCGACCTTGGCCCAAATACTTAAGCAGTCGACAGGGTCACGGGGTTGAACTTTGTTTATTTTACGGTAATATGAGCGCCCCAAGCGTAGAACCACGGCGAACTAAATTGGTTAAAAAAATATTCTCGCTTCGCGACACGCATGGGCCTAGTTCATTTCGGAGGCTCCGTTAGGACCTTTGCTCTTCAAAATCTATATTAAAGAGCTACATTCTAGCTTACTGTAATTTGCTGATGACAACAAATTATGCAAAATTATTAATTCGGACCTTGATCGCTCACTTTTGCAGGAGGACATAAACAAAGTCTCCGCTTGTTGTTTAAAAAACTATATTCAATTAACCCTACCAAGTCTATTCACGTAAGTTTACTATGCGAGTTCGTCTAATGTTGATAAACTCTTACTTAATTGACTCTAAGCCCATCCACACAGCAACTGAGACCAAAGATTTAGGTATTATTTTCGACGCTAAATTACATTTTTCTATTCACGTCACCAAGACTGCTAGCATATGTCGTCGTTCCTTAGCCGTCACCGTCAGCAACGTCATCAAAACATAGTTTAAGAGAGCCAATAAGATAATTTAAACTTTTCGTTAAATGTTGGAGGGAGGGGCTCTTTACTGGGCTATAAGTCGGACTGAAGCTAATACTAACCGTTCTCCATTCCTACTTCTAAAATTATCTCTATCCCTGGTGTTATAAATAATAAGCAGACCGTAGTTAAAAACATCCCTCTGAGGGGATCTGTTAAGTACTTTTCTTCTTCTAAGGTACCCTTATATACAACCTTAAGCGCTGAAACTCTAAAAGGTTTCATTATATACCTTATATTTCCATAATACCTTTTTGGAAATCATTTAATACCCGCACTGTGAGAGAACTGATTAAATATGTTCATGGGAACTAAATATATAGTGGAGGTATTTTGAAGTACGTCTTCAAAATACCTTTTGTTTTTAGACAGGTTACATATCATAGAAATAATTGTGTAGCCATTTTCTTCACGCAAGGCTGACTTTGTGTGAAGAGGCTAGACTAATCATTATGCTGCTTATGCATGACGAATTTCATCTCTCTACACCTTGCACTTTGCCCACGCCTAGGAACTCGCGCTGGTGCCAATCAATAAAATGACAAAAAGACATACAGAATTATTAGGCGTTACGGGGTACTTAATCCTGGCCCACAAAACCCGTATAGAAATTAAATTGGGAGATATGGGGGCTAAATAATGTACGTATTCCTATTCCACGAGTTGCGAAAACAAGGTTTTTTATTACTTTGACAGTAACGAAGGAACCATTAACCCCTCTGCTGCATTTTATTAAAGGAAAGTTCAGCTAACATAACATTGTACTTAAAAAGAACGGCCTTTTTCTAAATATCAATGGCAAAATATTTAACATAAGTAAATGGTCTCTTATTTCATAATAATTAGCATTAAATTAGTCTTATAAATGAGGATACTGCGTTGGCATTGGTTTAGTGGCGTATGCTTAATCGAACCTATTACCTCGAAGGGTATTGGTTTAATTGTCACAGGCTAAGAGGTGTATGGGTAAGATAGCCCTCTCGATCACGCGCGTAAGAGGCATAATGTTATGTTACCTGAACTTTTCTTTAAAACATTAAAATATTGGAATAATTGCAATTTAAGTAATGCTCTCCAGAACAACAAATTATGGATATCTAATGAATACTTTTAGAAGCTTATAGTTCTCTGGTGTTACAGTATACAACTTAAACATTTAAGGAAATCTTTATAGGGTTCTGATCAGGAATAAAACATTTTGTAAAACACCGGAGAAGACATTAAAGTTTTGATCAATTAACAGTATAAGTGACAACTACTTATGTTCAATGCAACATGCTCTGGAAGGGACTCGTAACTAATAACCACTGAAGATAAAATCATGGATTTCAGATTCTCGTTCTTAACTGTAAGACCTTAAATATGTTTACTAACCAAGGGGTCAATTAACTGAATTTCAATAATTTTTTGGCTTAGAGTAACTATAAGTTCATTCCGTTAATGTGGAAAGGAGATATGATAGTGAACTTTCGGTTAATGAACATTTTCCGATTTCATTACATTATATGTAACTTGCGAAACGTAACGTAAGTCAAGTTTTATATTGAAGCTATTAAATATTTTTTGATGAGTAAAATGTCTGTTTTTGATCAGAGGTAAACAGTGTTTCATCAATTTCCCATAATTTAAAAACAATAATCCTAGTTTTGTAATATTCCTTTATATTCTGTCATCAAAATGAGAAACATATGCTTCGAGGGAAAGAAGATTTGGTGAAATTAATATCCATTTCTATAACTGTTTATCATTTAAATAGGCTGAAATGGGTATTTAACGAAAAGATTCAACGTAATAAAAGCAATTTTCAATTTGAGTTACAATATTGGGACTATGCCATAAAACATGGGGTATGAATACTGAACGTTGCTTATTTAAATTCAACCCGAGATAAAATACAAAATACTTTCACAATTCATTTCTGTAACGTAATTCACGTTTAATAGTTTACAGACGTTGTCGCTCTAACCTATAATCCAAGCCCTTACGGATTGGAGCTTATCACTTGTCACCAGCTGTGCAAACTCAGTCCAATTGTATCTTAACGTGTGTCAAAGATAAAGGAAATCAAGCTGAAAGTCGTCTGTCGATAAAAGGCTTCAATGAAACTATCTGGTTGACGATGTTATTCTGTTTGGTCCTAATGGCGCTAGCAACATCCTTTCTCAAATACATCAAATCAACTAGGACGCAATCTCCACTCCACCTCATTTATGATACAGTTTGGAAATACGTCTCCGGTCTCCTCGAAAACTGTTAAGTTCATACGCATTTGTTTTTTTTGGAAAATTACATAAATGTTATCGTTTGCGCCGAATAATTTTTGGATTGGAAAATGTTTAACGACTTTGTTTTTGTAAATGTGATTTCCAATTCCGACTCAGATTGTGATGATTCTGTTGATGGAACTGCGGCGAGAATTCTGTTGCTGGGCTGGTTACTTGGCGCAATGTTTTTTGTCAAATGTTATTCGGGATTATTGAGCGGCGAACTATTAATTTCCAAGGATTTACACATCGACAGTATCGACGATCTCTTAGGACAAACTCGAATAACACCAATGATGTTACAAGACTCAGTTATTGATCGGATAATAAAATATGGGGTAATATTTTGACAGAAATAGCTGTAATTTTAGAATTATAACAGTAAAGGGAAAAAAATTACGCGCTCGAAATTAGGGATAAGTTGATACTTAAAATATCAAAGACCACAGTAAACAACTTGATAATTAACTAGAGTAGTAATTTCCATTTAAGTTTTCTTAATGGCTTCGTTTGATCCAAATTAAAAACGGCAAAAACGACGACGTTCAAACTTTCTGTATACATACAACCAAAAATATCTGTTAGAACTAGCTTTTCTCTAGAGAATAACATACGTTTTTAATCTTTGTGAGCATTATTATTATAGAAAAACGGCAATGAGGAGTATTCTCGTCTTCAGAAGCGTATCCGAGCGGATAGTCGATACTTGAACAGATTTATTGGATTAAGCCGTATCCCCATAGACCTTTTTGTCAGGGGCGCTGGTGCATTTTTTTACGAGAGGGATCTTTCGCCATCCTTTCTGTTTGCATTGCGAAGTAGACTCAAAGAATATGATAATAAGTATTACTTTGGGAAAAAAAATTACGAGGCTGTTTCTGCACACTACAAATTCAACAAGAGACTGCCAAAAAGCATTCTTAACAACTTGATTATTTGTAAGATACTAAAAAACCCAATCTTTGAATGATCATCATTTATTGTAGCAGTAACGCCCCTTATTTGTACAGGTGTTTGCGATTTGTGGAGACGCGACAAGCTACACCTAATGAACGAATGTACACCATGAAAACCGCAAAGTACATGTTGCCTGAGTCATCGCAGATTGAAGACTTTTCGCCCTTGTCAGTAGACTTTCTGTTACGAGCCTTCATCGTCTACTTAAGCGGCATTTCGATTGCAACAGTTGTCGCCATTTGCGAAGCCTTGACCACTATATTATATTTATTACGCTAAGAGATCTGACTCTCTTTCACGTTACACGAAAGTGTTTCAAGAAAATAACCCGTAAATAACCTCGTAGGAAATGATTAAAAGGATAATCATTTCATATTCACAGAACATTTAAGTTCATTTAAGTGTAAAAATATTTAACATTAAAGATATAGAGCCATTCTATTTGAACATATATAAATTTGTATTCCATTGCATTAAGTAATGAAATAAATAAATTGACTCCAGTCTCCTTGCTCTAGTGCCACAATTTCCTATCCAATCAATGGTTTATGGATCCACGCCACAACGTTGCTGCCTCCATGTTTATCGACTACCATATGTTAAACAACATGGTGTCAAAATGCAGTAATTAGGTGATACAACCTAAATTTTCGGCTTCAGTACTTCGTTCAACATTTCTTAGTTAGGGGTGCTTTGAGTTATTATTCGATAAGGATTGGTTTCAGATTTAAGTTACATACTCCGTTTCTACAGGGCGCATCCTAAACGTCATGTGATTTCGAAATACACGAGGAAGAACGTCCTTTTAATATAAGAGGAGGAGCAAAAATGCATTTTACTAAATAGGATTGCAAAAACAAGGTTCTTAGTGGCATTTTCCAAGTGACGAAGAAACCATTATCCACTTTGTAGCATTTTCGTCAAATGGTATTTGTCATTATTGATGGGCGAATTTTAATTTCGAAAGATAAATACACCGACAGTATCGACGATGTCCTACGGCAGCCTCACATGAAACCAATAAGAATAATAATGTATTCATTGTTTGACATTAGTCTAGGATCGATAGTAACATTATTGATATTAATATTTAAATAGCAGCTATTGACTTCGTTCTAATAAAGTGAGAATATTGCATAGTTATGTTACTAGCTTAAAGAGATCATTTGAATGTTGCACTAGAAAATTTCATTTCAGGAATATTCCAATCAACTATAGCGTATATTCAATGATACGATGGCTTTTTAACCCAATGATTGATTTTTCCGAGCTAGTGTGCATTTTTTTTACGGAAGTGAAAATTTCCCATTCTTTCTGTATTTGTTGAAACACGAACGCAAGGATAATAAATATTACATCAAGAAAATAATTACGAAGCTGCTGCTATACACTACAAATTCAACAAGAGACCTCCGAGAAGTGTTCTCGACCAAATTGACTATTTGAAAGATTCTAAAAAGACCATTTACGATAGCCGTTGAGCCTCGTATTTGTACAAGTGTTTTCGATTTGTGGAGACGCGACAAGATCCACCTAAGGCACGGATATACACTATGAAAGGAAGTAATTGATTATTGATGTTTGATTTATCCTAACAAGAAAACCGCTTCTCAGCTTTATGCAAATTGCCTTATGTCAAATTAGAAATATATTTTAATACCAAGAAGAGATGTGTAATCTTATCTCTTCACGCTGAAAACACCGGTTCTCGTCCGATCACCGAAGTTAAGCAGCGTCTAGCGCGGTCAGCAATGGGGGGAGGGAGACCGCTTAGGATTACTTTGTCTTATGGCACTTTCACTTTTTACCTCTCCGAGTGACGTATGTCACGGAGAGGTTCTAATTTCGACGTGTCTGTCTGTGTGGGTGTGTAGTTTTAGTGTGTTCATGTGTGTTGTATTGTAGTTTTAGTGTATTATAGTGTGTTTTGTTGTAATTTAAGTGTGTTCTATTGTAATTTTGGTGTGGTTTTTGGAAATTTTAGTGTATTTTAGAGTCTTTTATTGCAGTTCTAATGAATTTTAGTGTGTTTATGTGTGTTTTATGGTTTAATTTTTATAAACATCTCGTAGCTTAAATATATAGTCTTAAGATAAACATAAATAGTAATATACATTCATTTTCCACATACGGTACATAATGTGTGTTTAAGCATTAAAATGTCTGTGTAATCTTGCTACATAAATAGCGACTTTGTATTAGATTAAAGTTTCCGGGGTTAAACAAATAATCGCGAAATATTTGAGTATATGAATAAATCAATGTCAATAAACATAAACCAAAATAAAAGAAAGGTCAATTTCAACATGGTTGCGAGATGCGGTCAAATGGGTTAACTCTATATGTTGTCATTTGTATGGACCATTTCCCAATTCGGTAAATGCTTAAAGTTCAATTTCAGATGAATGATATCTCTGCCCAGTGTAAATAGCTGACATTCTAAAACATTTAATGTCTGATGAAGCGAAAATGATTGG
>JAEQBA010000103.1:63015-74711 GCA_019434445.1 Phalangium opilio | reverse complement strand
CACTCGGCTAACCTGCAAATCTGCATGGCCTTGAATATATAATGCGTAGCTATGTCTGTTTTCATCACTATAATTTTTCCTTATGGTTTTTGTTAGTTTTATATACCATAAACCATACACATATGAAGAGCTAAGTTAAGAACTCTTAAGTATTGGTTTGGACAATGAAATTCGTATCCTCCATAATAAATGTACGAAATTTACATCCCTCCTCATTGCGAGATGGCAACTACCTAACTGACAAATATTTGAGGTTCCATACATGTTGTTCGTGTGTAGGTGTACGTTAAATTCGTGGATACTATCCCCAGTGATTTCTTTCAATTTGAATTGATGAACCTTGTTATTTATGATACATGGAAACTGTCTAACAAACATGTTAATTAATGACCCTGGGGGTAATTGCACTGTAGAAGTTAGTAATCTGTACATTGCCAAGTGTTTCAATCCAAAATTTATATTAGGACCATTAACGTATTGCCATATATAACCTTCACCATCGGCTTATTATAGACTTCATTCGGTGTGGGGTTTTATTAGTAAATACCCCGTTTCGGGATCTGTAGTCCTTTCGGATTTTCCGTAATCTTTATCCCATCCGATAGCACCAAATTTTTCAATTCGTCTTAAGTTGTTCGTCTAACGACGGCTTCTAAAGTAATGGGTGAATTCATTCTACAATCCTCACTACAGCAGATAGGCTAGGAAGGGGTGTCCGATGTGTTGTCAGTTTCGGAGAACGCTTTTGATTCGTCCCTGATGGTGTAAAAATTAACCAAATACTCTAACTGTTTGTTATAAGAGAGTAAAATATATTTCCAATTATCTTTGACGTCAACCTTGTCTTTGCTTTATAAAAACAACTGTTTGTTATAAGAGAGCAAAATATATTTCCAATTATCTTTGACGTCAACCTGTTTTCGCTTTATAAAAGCAACTGTTATAAGAGATAAAAATACATATCCTTTACAAAAGTAACCTTGGTTCGCTTGTTAAGGACTCTCGCTAAGGGGATTCGAACTCGTTGAACACGAGTTTAAAGGCAGATACGTTAACGAGCGAACCAATGTTACTTGAGGGTGTATTCGGTTGATGACTATAGTACCGTGGATTTATTAATATAATATGATTCTTTCCCCCCCGTGACGAAAAGTATATCTACTGAATAACCAATGTAGTTTTTGCTAACGCAATAGTCGAAAAATCGTTTAGTTCTAGTTCTTGATAATATGTCTACTGATAAAATGAAACCTTATCCGACTGGATGTTATCAATGCGGCGGAAGCCTTATTGAGTTTCCAGATCACGCCGGACAAACGTTTTATTGCGATGGAGATCTCGATTGTCCTTTAAGACATCACACTGTTTTGTAACAAAAAATAATCACATACACCCGATAGAAGAAAAATTTCAACCTTTGAGTCCGGATAGAGTGTGTTTAGTATGCGGTACGTATTCGTCGGCGAAGGACGCTCGTAACGCCGAATGTTCCGAAGAAGGCACAACTTGTCGGTTTACGGCTAAATCCGTTATAAAAGCGAGAGGCACCACGACCGTACACTGTAAAATTTGTTTTTTTGGCATTTAAAAAACACCAAATGCGATACGAAAAACCGTTGCTTCAAATGCGACAAACTTTACCTGATGAGAGAAAATCATCTTTGTGTAAAAAATTAAAATAATAATAAATGTTGCTTAGTTTTTCACATATAATAACTGTACATTCCCAATAGCAATCCAATATTATAACGATATTTTTCGTTTGAATCAACTAACCATTCCACGAACATCTGTCACGACAAAACGGAAACAGTAGGTGTACCATTTTTGAAACGCTTTTCACCCAATACCAGTTCAATATAAACCAACTAGTTTTTTCTACCTTTGGCTGCATAGTGATAATTTATCTTTGCGTATGAATTTACGATTGTAGGTTTGTTGTTTGTACATTTTTTTATTTAAATGAGAAAGTATACAGATCATATACAAATAACATTGAGATTACTTGAATATCAAGTATTGATTAACTTAGTTTTGAAGCTGTTGTTTGTACATTTTATATTTAAATCAACATTTATACAGATGAGATTACTTGAATATCAAGTATAGATTAACTTAGTTTTGAAGGTGTCTATTTTCTCAGGCATACTCCAGGAACATTTCGTGGAGGTTATAGTTGGGCATCATATCAACGTCTAAGACTTATACAAATTCTGTGGGGGGAATTTCTTCTCGCCATCTTACGTAATAAGTTGTTGGGGTACGGCCCTTTATGGCTATAGTTTTCACCCGCAACTCTGACTGACTGTAGTTTATCTATCAAAGATTTACAAGGGTCTCTGCGACTTTCTTCAGCCGTTAATGGATCTAAGCGGTTAGGTTTAGACACGTTAGGACGAGTCCTGGAATTTGGTGTTGACCTGTAAACGGGGTAGCCTCGGCCTCCACCTTGGCTTTAGTACCATTCTAATAGAAAATTAGACGTGAATTGCTTTGAATATGCCAGATTTAAAAGGAGAGTATTTTCACACGCTTACTTTTCTGTGATTGTATTTTGAAACTAAGTACTGGTATTTGATTCCGTTTGGGCTGACAAATCTTTGTTCCTTTTGTAAGTATAACTCTACATTCAGAGACTAATTACGCTTTCTACTATTGCGTCTAAGATGAATTTCTTATATATTAATTACGCTTTTACGTGTACCTTTTAATTACCATCCAGCAGAGACCTATCATTAACCCTTGGCAATGTATTAAAGCTATCCATTCTCGTCTCTTATCAATGACGTCACAGCTACAATTGTAGAAGATTTAAGCCTTGGTAATGTACGTTTAAAGCTTCCATTCGTCTCTTATCAATGACGTCACAACTACAATTGTAGAAGATTTAAGCCTTGGCAATGTACGTTTAAAGTTTTTATCGTCTCTTATCTATGACGTCACAGTTGTAGAAGAGACTGACTTTTAATTACCATTAAAAACAATACCATAATCAAAATAAACTCCTTGAAAAAAGGTTAAAATTTTGAGTCAAACTAAATATTACAATGGATTGCGCAACTTTCAGCCTATCATTAACCCTTGGCCATGTACGTTTAATAAATTCTCGTCTCTTATCAATGACGTCACAAATACAGTTGTAGAAGGGAGGAGTTTCCCAATAGGCGGCGCACGGTGTTTTCCCGCCAATGACGTCACAAATACAGTTGTAGATTTTCCCGCCAATGACGTCACAGATACAGTTGTAGACAGGACTGCCAGATTCCCGCGCAATGTTTTCCCGCGAGGGGGCGCGCGAGTTTTCCCGCGAGGGGGCGCAGCCGCCAGGGGGCGCGCGCGAGTTTTCCCGCGAGGGGGCGCAGCCGCCAGGGGGCGCGCGGGGGCCCGCGAGTTTTCCCGCGAGGGGGCGCGCGCGAGTTTTCCAGGGGGCGCGCGCGAGTTTCCCAAGGGGGCGTGGCGAGAGGGTGACCTTGAAATTCTACACCTACACTCTACACCTACATTCTACACCTACATTCTACACCTACGGAGGTACGAAGTGCGGCTTTACACTACTGACGTGATACCCACTACACCATAGATACTTAGTAATACTGAGTTTTCCAAGAGACCTACCTTATTTTTATGCCCAATCACGATGGTCAAAATATGTATCTACCAGGGCCCGAACTTGGGACCTTCCGCTTGTAAAGCGGACGTGATAACCACTACACCATAGATACGTAGTAATGCTGAGTTTTCCAAGTGACCTAGCTTGATTTTATGCCCAATCACGATGGTCAAAATATGCATCTAACATGGGCTCGATCTTGGAACCTTCCGCATGTGAAGCGGACGTGATAACCACTACACCATAGATACTTAGTAATACTGAGTTTTCCAAGAGACCTAGCTTATTTTTATGCCCAATCACGATGGTCAAAATATGTATCTTTCAGGGCTCGAACCTAGGACCTTCCGCGTGTGCAGCGGACGTGATAACCACTACACCATAGATACGTAGTGATCCTGAGTTTTCCAAGAAACCTAGCTTATTTTTATGCCCAATCACGATGGTCAAAATATGTATCTACCAGGGCTCGGACTTGGGACCTTCCGCGTGTGAAGCGGACGTGATAACCACTACATTATAGATACGTAGTCATGCTGAGTTTTCCAAGACACCTAGCTTAATTTTACGCCCAATCCCGATGGTCAAAATATGTCTCTAACATGGGCTCGATCTTGGAACCTTCCGCGTGTGAAGCGGACGTGATAACCACTACACCATAGATACTTAGTAATACTGAGTTTTCCAAGAGACCTAGCTTATTTTTATGCCCAATCACAAAGGTAAAAATATGTATCTACCAGGGCTCGAACCTAGGACCTTCCGCTTGTGAAGCGGACGTGATAGCCACTACACCAAAGATACTTTGTAACACCGAGTTTTCCAAGAGATCTAGCTTATTTTTATGCCAAATCACGATGGACAAAACATGTATCTACCAGGGCTCGAACCTGGGACCTTCCGCGTGTTAGGCGGACGTGATAACCACTACACCATAGATACGTAGTAATACTGAGTTTTCCAAGAGACCTAGCTTATTTTTATGCCCAATCACGATGGTCAAAATATGTATCTACAAGGGCTCGAACCTGGGACCTTCCGCATGTGAAGCGGACGTGATAACCACTACACCATAGATACGTAGTAATGCTGAGTTTTCCAAGAGACCTAGCTTATTTTTATGCCCAATCACGATGGTCAAAATATGTATCTAACAAGGGCTCGATCTTGGAACCTTCCGCGTGTGAAGCGGACGTGATAACCACTACACCATAGATACGTAGTAATGCTGATTTTTCCAAGAAACCTAGCTTATTTGTATGCCCAATCACGATGGTCAAAATATGTATTCTAGAGGGCCGGTAGGCCCTTCTAGATAAGATCCCACACCCTCCCGTAATGTTAAATGAAAATTCACAGATTTTCACCGATTTTCCCATAGGAATAACATGGGGTTTTTGGCGCTCCTGTACATCGAATCATTTAAAAACTACATGAAAGTTAGCTTTCGGAATACTTTTAAATTAACAAGTAACTATTCAAGGTGTGCCTTTTTCAAGTTTCATCAATTTTAATTAAGTCTAAGTATGTTAATTTAATTAAAAATGTAAGTACGTCAAAAGATTATTCTACAGCAGACGACGCTAATTGTTCGTTACTCTACAGTAGACGACGCTAATTTGCCATTTACCGCCTTGAAACTTTAACTTGATATTTTTCAATAAATATAACACTATATTTATTAAAAACTTCTCTGGCGGGTCTAATTTTCGTTTAATTATGTGTCTCGGTTGAAATTCTATACTTAAGATACCTTTTTAATTTATATTTTAGATGTTAGTTTCGACCAAGGCTTAAGTTGCCTTACTTAGGCCATGGATTTATAATAGAAGCTTACGCTTCATGGATATTTCCCTGTAGCCTTCAGTAAGGCATTTTGATTTTAAACACATTTATGTCACAAAAATTCGCGCGGGTGGGGACTGGGGGGCTGATGACGTAGAAATTGAGGCAAACTTTTTTCTTTTGGCGCGCGTGCGCGCGCGCTATTCAAAATTAGAACTCGATCACGTGAAAAACTTCAACCCCCCTCTGAATTTGCCTCAAATTCTACGTCACAAGAGCGCGTGCCAGGCTGGTACTATTTCAGACGAGGAATAAGTGTTGTGCGCGTTTTAAAGTGAGTGAAATATCCAGGAAGCGTAAGCTTCTATTATAAATCCATGCTTAGGCAGACTATAGAGCTATTTCAGAGGGGGTAATGGCTACGTCACCAATGCTACTTGCCCATAGAGAAAACCCTCACAAAATGTCCGCCCTACACTCAAAGACAGGCCCAATTTTCGTAGCAGACGAAATTTTTCCCCCACTGAAATAGCTCTATTGAGTGAGTCTATGCAATGGGTGATTGTAAAAGCTGGAAGGATAGATGGATCAGTGTTGGAAATAAGGATATTTTTAAAACTGGACCTGTGGCCTAGGTATTTTAATTAAAATAACTGTCCACGGTGCCAATCACTGTAAACGTACAAGGGCAGTGTACGCAATGTCATGGATAATTGCAATCGTAAAGTGGACTGTAAAAGATACGGCTTTGATAGTTTAAAATCGTGGCAGGTTTGTTTTGAAGTTGACTATAAAGCTCGGGTTCTAAAACGAATTGTGAGCCGTATCATATAAGAATTAGTAGAAGTGTAGAACCATTTTTAACCTCGTCCTAGAAGTGAAAAATTTCGCATTTCAGGCAAATATTATTTTATAATAGATTAATACAAATGCAGACTGAAGGAACAGATATTATATAAAAAAGGACTTGGTTTGCCCAAGCCTGAAAAACAAAACGATAAGAGTTTTTTCCAGTTGACTGAAGCGCGGATATTTTATTTTTCTATATAATTTTAAAGACAATCCGTATTTTACTACTCTTTAGAATTTAATTCAATCTCCTGATTTTACTGGTAATGGATTTATTTCCTATAAATTAATTGAAATAAAATATTACTTATCTCAGATTTTTCATGATAAAATTTTTACGAAAATGGAATTGTTGTTGAAAAATCTGAGATAAGTAATATTTTATTTCAATTAATTTATAGGAAATAAATCCATTACCAGTAAAATCAGGAGATTGAATTAAAGAGTAGTAAAATACAGATTGTCTTTAAAATTATATAGAAAAATAAAATATCCGCGCTTCAGTCAACTGGAAAAAACTCTTATCGTTTTGTTTTTAGGCTTGGGCAAACCAAGTCCTTTTTTATATAATCTAACATGGGCTCCATCTTGGAATCTTCCGCGTGTGAAGCGGACGTGATACCCACTACACCATAGATACTTAGTAATACTGAGTTTTCCAAGAGACCTAGCTTATTTTTATGCCCAATCACGATGGTCAAAATATGTTTCTACCAGGGCCCGAACTTGGGACCTTCCGCTTGTGAAGCGTACGTGATAACCACTACACCATAGATACGTAGTAATGCTGAGTTTTCCAAGAGACCTAGCTTGGTTTTATGCCCAATCACGATGGTCAAAATATGTATCTAACATGGGCTCGATCTTGCAACCTTCCGCGTGTGAAGCGGACGTGATAACCACTACACCATAGATACGTAGTAATACTGAGTTTTCCAAGAGACCTAGCTTATTTTTATGCCCAATCACGATGGTCAAAATATGTTTCTACCAGGGCCCGAACTTGGGACCTTCCGCTTGTAAAGCGGACGTGATAACCACTACACCATAGATACGTAGTAATGCTGAGTTTTCCAAGTGACCTAGCTTGATTTTATGCCCAATCACGATGGTCAAAATATGCATCTAACATGGGCTCGATCTTGGAGCCTTCCGCATGTGAAGCGGACGTGATAACCACTACACCATAGATACTTAGTATTACTGAGTTTTCCAAGAGACCTAGCTTATTTTTATGCCCAATCACGATGGTCAAAATATGTATCTACCAGGGCTCGAACCTAGGACCTTCCGTGTGTGAAGCGGACGTGATAGCCACTACACCATAGATACGTAGTGATCCTGAGTTTTCCAAGAAACCTAGCTTATTTTTATGCCCAATCACAATGGTCAAAATATGTATCTACCAGGGCTCGAACTTGGGACCTTCCGCGTGTGAAGCGGACGTGATAACCACTACATTATAGATACGTAGTCATGCTGAGTTTTCCAAGAGACCTAGCTTATTTTACGCCCAATCCCGATGGTCAAAATATGTCTCTAACATGGGCTCGATCTTGGAACCATCCGCGTGTGAAGCGGACGTGATAACCACTACACCATAGATACGTAGTCATCCTGAGTTTTCCAAGAAACCTAGCTTATTTTTATGCCCAATCACGATGGTCAAAATATGTATCTACCAGGGCTCGAACCTAGGACCTTCCGCGTGTGAAGCGGACGTGATAACCACTACACCATAGATACGTAGTAACACTGAGTTTTCCAAGAGATCTAGCTTATTTTTATGCCAAATCACGATGGACAAAACATGTATCTACCAGGGCTCGAACCTGGGACCTTCCGCGTGTGAAGCGGACGTGATAACCACTACACCATAGATACGTAGTAATGCTGAGTTTTCCAAGAGACCTAGCTTATTTTTATGCCCAATCACGATGGTCAAAATATGTATCTACCAGGGCTCGAACCTGGGACCTTCCGCTTGTGAAGCGGACGTGATAACCACTACACCATAGATACGTAGTAATGCTGAGTTTTCCAAGAGACCTAGCTTATTTTTATGCCCAATCACGATGGTCAAAATATGTATCTACCAGGGCTCGAACTGGGACCTTCCGCGTGTGAAGCGGACGTGATAACCACTACACCATAGATACGTAGTAATACTGAGTTTTCCAAGAGACCTAGCTTATTTTTTGCCCAATCACGATGGTCAAAATATGTATCTACCAGGGCTCGAACTAGGACCTTCCGCGTGTAAAGCGGACGTGATAACCACTACACCATAGATACGTAGTAATGCTGAGTTTTCCAAGAGACCTAGCTTATTTTTATGCCCAATCACGATGGTCAAAATATGTATCTACCAGGGCTCGAACTTGGGACCTTCCGCGTGTGAAGCGGACGTGATAACCACTACACCATAGATACTTAGTAATACTGAGTTTTCCAAGAGACCTAGCTTATTTTTATGCCCAATCACGATGGTCAAAATATGTATCTACCAGGGCTCGAACCTGGGACCTTCCGCGTGTGAAGCGGACGTGATAACCACTACACCATAGATACGTAGTAATGCTGAGTTTTCCAAGAGACCTAGCTTATTTTTATGCCCAATCACGATGGTCAAAATATGTATCTACCAGGGCTCGATCTTGGAACCTTCCGCGTGTGAAGCGGACGTGATAACCACTACACCATAGATACGTAGTAATGCTGAGTTTTCCAAGAACCTAGCTTATTTTTTGCCAATCACGATGGACAAAATATGTATCTACCAGGGCTCGAACCTGGGACCTTCCGCGTGTGAAGCGGACGTGATAACCACTACACCATAGATACGTAGTAATACTGAGTTTTCCAAGAGACCTAGCTTATTTTTATGCCCAATCACGATGGTCAAAATATGTATCTACCAGGGCTCGAACCTAGGACCTTCCGCGTGTGAAGCGGACGTGATAACCACTACACCATAGATACGTAGTAATACTGAGTTTTCCAAGAGACCTAGCTTATTTTTATGCCCAATCACGATGGTCAAATATGTATCTACCAGGGCTCGAACTTGGGACCTTCCGCGTGTGAAGCGGACGTGATAACCACTACACCATAGATACGTAGTAATACTGAGTTTTCCAAGAGACCTAGCTTATTTTTATGCCCAATCACGATGGTCAAAATATGTATCTACCAGGGCTCGATCTGGAACCTTCCGCGTGTGAAGCGGACGTGATAACCACTACACCATAGATACGTAGTAATCCTGAGTTTTCCAAGAAACCTAGCTTATTTTTATGCCCAATCACGATGGTCAAAATATGTATCTACCAGGGCTCGAACTAGGACCTTCCGCGTGTGAAGCGGACGTGATAACCACTACACCATAGATACGTAGTAATGCTGAGTTTTCCAAGAGACCTAGCTTATTTTATGCCCAATCACGATGGTCAAAATATGTATCTACCAGGGCTCGAACCTGGGACCTTCCGCGTGTGAAGCGGACGTGATAACCACTACACCATAGATACGTAGTAATACTGAGTTTTCCAAGAGACCTAGCTTATTTTTATGCCCAATCACGATGGTCAAAATATGTATCTACCAGGGCTCGAACCTGGGACCTTCCGCGTGTGAAGCGGACGTGATAACCACTACACCATAGATACGTAGTAATACTGAGTTTTCCAAGAGACCTAGCTTATTTTTATGCCCAATCACGATGGTCAAAATATGTATCTACCAGGGCTCGAACCTGGGACTTCCGCGTGTGGAGCGGACGTGATAACCACTACACCATAGATACGTAGTAATACTGAGTTTTCCAAGAGACCTAGCTTATTTTTATGCCCAATCACGATGGTCAAAATATGTATCTACCAGGGCTCGAACTTGGGACCTTCCGCGTGTGAAGCGGACGTGATAACCACTACACCATAGATACGTAGTAATGCTGAGTTTTCCAAGAGACCTAGCTTATTTTATGCCCAATCACGATGGTCAAAATATGTATCTACCAGGGCTCGAACTTGGACCTTCCGCGTGTGAAGCGGACGTGATAACCACTACACCATAGATACGTAGTAATACTGAGTTTTCCAAGAGACCTAGCTTATTTTTATGCCCAATCACGATGGTCAAAATATGTATCTACCAGGGCTCGACCTAGGACCTTCCGCGTGTGAAGCGGACGTGATAACCACTACACCATAGATACGTAGTAATACTGAGTTTTCCAAGAGACCTAGCTTATTTTTATGCCCAATCACGATGGACAAAATATGTATCTAGCAGGGCTCGAACCTGGGACCTTCCGCGTGTTAGACGGACGTGATAACCACTACACCATAGATACGTAGTAATACTGAGTTTTCCAAGAGACCTAGCTTATTTTTATGCCCAATCACGATGGTCAAAATATGTATCTACCAGGGCTCGAACCTGGGACCTTCCGCGTGTAAAGCGGACGTGATAACCACTACACCATAGATACGTAGTATACTGAGTTTTCCAAGAGACCTAGCTTATTTTTTGCCCAATCACGATGGTCAAAATATGTATCTACCAAGGCTCGAACTTGGACCTTCCGCGTGTGAAGCGGACGTGATAACCACTACACCATAGATACGTAGTAATGCTGAGTTTTCCAAGAGACCTAGCTTATTTTTTGCCAATCACGATGGTCAAAATATGTATCTACCAGGGCTCGAACCTGGACCTTCCGCGTGTGAAGCGGACGTGATAACCACTACACCATAGATACGTAGTAATACTGAGTTTTCCAAGAGACCTAGCTTATTTTTATGCCCAATCACGATGGTCAAAATATGTATCTAACATGGGCTCGATCTTTAACCTTCCGCGTGTGAAGCGGACGTGATACCCACTACACCATAGATACTTAGTATACTGAGTTTTCCAAGAGACCTAGCTTATTTTTATGCCCAATCACGATGGTCAAAATATGTATCTACCAGGGCTCGAACTGGGACCTTCCGCTGTGAAGCGGACGTGATAACCACTACACCATAGATACGTAGTAATGCTGAGTTTTCCAAGAGACCTAGCTTATTTTTATGCCCAATCACGATGGTCAAAATATGTATCTACCAGGGCTCGAACCTGGGACCTTCCGCGTGTGAAGCGGACGTGATAACCACCACTACACCATAGATAGTAGTAATACTGAGTTTTCCAAGAGACCTAGCTTATTTTTATGCCCAATCACGATGGTCAAAATATGTATCTACAGGGCTCGAACTGGAACCTTCCGCATGTGAAGCGGACGTGATAACCACTACACCATAGATACTTAGTAATACTGAGTTTTCCAAGAACCTAGCTTATTTTTATGCCCAATCACGATGGTCAAAATATGTATCTACCAGGGCTCGAACCTGGACCTTCCGCGTGTGAAGCGGACGTGATAACCACTACACCATAGATACGTAGT
>JAEQBA010000103.1:29363-61922 GCA_019434445.1 Phalangium opilio | reverse complement strand
AGATACATATTTTGTCCATCGTGATTGGCAAAAAATAAGCTAGGTCTCTTGGAAAACTCAGCATTACTACGTATCTATGGTGTAGTGGTTATCACGTCCGCTTCACACGCGGAAGGTCCCAGGTTCGAGCCCTGGTAGATAAATATTTTGACCATCGTGATTGGGCATAAAAATAAGCTAGGTCTCTTGGAAAACTCAGTATTACTACGTATCTATGTATGGTGTAGTGGTTATCACGTCCGCTTCACACGCGGAAGGTCCCAGGTTCGAGCCCTGTAGATACATATTTTGACCATCGTGATTGGGCATAAAAAATAAGCTAGGTCTCTTGGAAAACTCAGTTTACTACGTATCTATGGTGTAGTGGTTATCACGTCCGCTTCACACGCGGAAGGTCCCAGTTCGAGCCCTGGTAGATACATATTTTGACCATCGTGATTGGGCATAAAATAAGCTAGGTCTCTTGGAAAACTCAGTATTACTACGTATCTATGGTGTAGTGGTTATCACGTCCGCTTACACGCGGAAGGTCCCAGGTTCGAGCCCTGGTAGATACATATTTTGACCATCGTGATTGGGCATAAAAATAAGCTAGGTCTCTTGGAAAACTCAGTATTACTACGTATCTATGGTGTAGTGGTTATCACGTCCGCTTAACACGCGGAAGGTCCCAGGTTCGAGCCCTGGTAGATACATATTTTGACCATCGTGATTGGGCATAAAAATAAGCTAGGTCTCTTGGAAAACTCAGTATTACTAGTATCTATGGTGTAGTGGTTATCACGTCCGCTTCACACGCGGAAGGTCCCAGGTTCGAGCCCTGGTAGATACATATTTTGTCCATCGTGATTGGCATAAAAATAAGCTAGGTCTCTTGGAAAACTCAGTATTACTACGTATCTATGGTGTAGTGGTTATCACGTCCGCTTCACACGCGGAAGGTCCAAGGTTCGAGCCCTGGTAGATACATATTTTGACCATCGTGATTGGGCATAAAATAAGCTAGGTCTCTTGGAAAACTCAGCATTACTACGTATCTATGGTGTAGGGTTATCACGTCCGCTTCACACGCGGAAGGTCCAGGTTCGAGCCCTGGTAGATACATATTTTGACCATCGTGATTGGGCATAAAATAAGCTAGGTCTCTGGAAAACTCAGTATTACTACGTATCTATTGGTGTAGTGGTTATCACGTCCGCTTTACACGCGGAAGGTCCCAGGTTCGAGCCCTGGTAGATACATATTTTGACCATCGTGATTGGGCATAAAAATAAGCTAGGTCTCTTGGAAAACTCAGTATTACTACGTATCTATGGTGTAGTGGTTATCACGTCCGCTTCACACGCGGAAGGTTCCAGGTTCGAGCCCTGGTAGATACATATTTTGTCCATCGTGATTGGCAAAAATAAGCTAGGTCTCTTGGAAAACTCAGTTACTACGTATCTATGGTGTAGTGGTTATCACGTCCGCTTCACACGCGGAAGGTTCCAGGTTCGAGCCCTGTAGATACATATTTTGACCATCGTGATTGGGCATAAAAAAAGCTAGGTCTCTTGGAAAACTCAATTACTACGTATCTATGGTGTAGTGGTTATCACGTCCGCTTCACACGCGGAAGGTCCAGTTCGAGCCCTGGTAGATACATATTTTGACCATCGTGATTGGGCATAAAATAAGCTAGGTCTCTTGGAAAACTCAGCATTACTACGTATCTATGGTGTAGTGGTTATCACGTCCGCTTCACACGCGGAAGGTCCCAGGTTCGAGCCCTGGTAGATACATATTTTGACCATCGTGATTGGGCATAAAAATAAGCTAGGTCTCTTGGAAAACTCAGTACTACGTATCTATGGTGTAGTGGTTATCACGTCCGCCTAACACGCGGAAGGTCCCAGGTTCGAGCCCTGGTAGATACATATTTTGTCATCGTGATTGGGCATAAAATAAGCTAGGTCTCTTGGAAAACTCAGTATTACTACGTATCTATGGTGTAGTGGTTATCACGTCCGCTTTACACGCGGAAGGTCCCAGGTTCGAGCCCTGGTAGATACATATTTGTCCATCGTGATTGGCAAAAAAATAAGCTAGGTCTCTTGGAAAACTCAGTATTACTACGTATCTATGGTGTAGTGGTTATCACGTCCGCTCACACGCGGAAGGTCCAGGTTCGAGCCCTGGTAGATACATATTTGACCATCGTGATTGGGCATAAAATAAGCTAGGTCTCTTGGAAAACTCAGCATTACTACGTATCTATGGTGTAGTGGTTATCACGTCCGCTTTACACGCGGAAGGTCCCAGGTTCGAGCCCTGGTAGATACATATTTTGACCATCGTGATTGGGCATAAAAATAAGCTAGGTCTCTTGGAAAACTCAGTATTACTACGTATCTATGGTGTAGTGGTTATCACGTCCGCTTCACACGGAAGGTCCAAGGTTCGAGCCCTGGTAGATACATATTTTGTCCATCGTGATTGGCAAAAAATAAGCTAGGTCTCTTGGAAAACTCAGATTACTACGTATCTATGGTGTAGTGGTTATCACGTCCGCTTCACACGCGGAAGGTCCCAGGTTCGAGCCCTGGTAGATACATATTTTTCCATCGTGATTGGGCAAAAAAATAAGCTAGGTCTCTTGAAAAAACTCAGCATTACTACGTATCTATGGTGTAGTGGTTATCACGTCCGCTTCACACGCGGAAGGTCCAGGTTCGAGCCCTGGTAGATACATATTTTGACCATCGTGATTGGGCATAAAAATAAGCTAGGTCTCTTGGAAAACTCAGTATTACTACGTATCTATGGTGTAGTGGTTATCACGTCCGCTTCACACGCGGAAGGTTCCAAGTTCGAGCCCTGGTAGATACATATTTGACCATCGTGATTGGGCATAAAATAAGCTAGGTCTCTTGGAAAACTCAGTATTACTACGTATCTATGGTGTAGTGGTTATCACGTCCGCCTAACACGCGGAAGGTCCCAGGTTCGAGCCCTGGTAGATACATATTTTGTCCATCGTGATTGGGCATAAAAATAAGCTAGATCTCTCGGAAAACTCAGTATTACTACGTATCTATGGTGTAGTGGTTATCACGTCCGCTTTACACGCGGAAGGTCCCAGGTTCGAGCCCTGGTAGATACATATTTTGACCATCGTGATTGGCATAAAAATAAGCTAGGTCTCTTGGAAAACTCAGTATTACTACGTATCTATGGTGTAGTGGTTATCACGTCCGCTTCACACGCGGAAGGTCCAAGGTTCGAGCCCTGGTAGATACATATTTGACCATCGTGATTGGCATAAAAATAAGCTAGGTCTCTTGGAAAACTCAGATTACTACGTATCTATGGTGTAGTGGTTATCACGTCCGCTTCACACGCGGAAGGTCCAGGTTCGAGCCCTGGTAGATACATTTTTGTCCATCGTGATGGGCAAAAAAATAAGCTAGGTCTCTTGGAAAACTCAGTATTACTACGTATCTATGGTGTAGTGGTTATCACGTCCGCTTACACGCGGAAGGTCCCAGGTTCGAGCCCTGGTAGATACATATTTTGACCATCGTGATTGGGCAAAAAAATAAGCTAGGTCTCTTGGAAAACTCAGCATTACTACGTATCTATGGTGTAGTGGTTATCACGTCCGCTTCACACGCGGAAGGTCCCAGGTTCGAGCCCTGGTAGATACATATTTTGACCATCGTGATTGGGCAAAAAAATAAGCTAGGTCTCTTGGAAAACTCAGTATTACTACGTATCTATGGTGTAGTGGTTATCACGTCCGCTAACACGCGGAAGGTCCCAGGTTCGAGCCCTGGTAGATACATATTTTGTCCATCGTGATTGGCCAAAAATAAGCTAGGTCTCTTGGAAAACTCAGATTACTACGTATCTATGGTGTAGTGGTTATCACGTCCGCTTCACACGCGGAAGGTCCCAGGTTCGAGCCTGGTAGATACATATTTGACCATCGTGATTGGGCAAAAAAATAAGCTAGGTCTCTTGGAAAACTCAGTATTACTACGTATCTATGGTGTAGTGTCACGATCCGCGCTAACACGCGGAAGGTCCCAGGTTCGAGCCCTGGTAGATACATATTTTGTCCATCGTGATTGGGCAAAAAAATAAGCTAGGTCTCTTGGAAAACTCAGTATTACTACGTATCTATGGTGTAGTGGTTATCACGTCCGCTTAACACGCGGAAGGTCCCAGGTTCGAGCCCTGGTAGATACATATTTTGACCATCGTGATTGGGCATAAAATAAGCTAGGTCTCTTGGAAAACTCAGCATTACACGTACTATGGTGTTGTAGTGGTTATCACGTCCGCTTTCACGCGGAAGGTCCTAGTTCGAGCCCTGGTAGATACATATTTTGACCATCGTGATTGGGCATAAAAAAAAGCTAGGTCTCTTGGAAAACTCAGTATTACTACGTATATGGTGTAGTGGTTATCACGTCCGCTTCACACGCGGAAGGTCCAAGTTCGAGCCCTGGTAGATACATATTTTGACCATCGTGATTGGCATAAAATAAGCTAGGTCTCTTGGAAAACTCAGTATTACTACGTATCTATGGTGTAGTGGTTATCACGTCCGCTCACACGCGGAAGGTCCCAGGTTCGAGCCCGTAGATACATTTTGACCATCGTGATGGGCATAAAATAAGCTAGGTCTCTTGGAAAACTCAGTATTACTACGTATCTATGGTGTAGTGGTTATCACGTCCGCTCACACGCGGAAGGTCCCAGGTTCGAGCCCTGGTAGATACATATTTTGACCATCGTGATTGGCATAAAAATAAGCTAGGTCTCTTGGAAAACTCAGTATTACTACGTATCTATGGTGTAGTGGTTATCACGTCCGCTTCACACGCGGAAGGTCCCAGGTTCGAGCCCTGGTAGATACATATTTTGTCCATCGTGATTGGGCATAAAAATAAGCTAGGTCTCTTGGAAAACTCAGATTACTACGTATCTATGGTGTAGTGGTTATCACGTCCGCTTCACGCGGAAGGTCCCAGGTTCGAGCCCTGGTAGATACATATTTTGTCCATCGTGATGGGCATAAAAATAAGCTAGGTCTCTTGGAAAACTCAGTATTACTACGTATCTATGGTGTAGTGGTTATCACGTCCGCTTCACACGCGGAAGGTCCAGGTTCGAGCCCTGGTAGATACATATTTTGACCATCGTGATTGGGCATAAAAATAAGCTAGGTCTCTTGGAAAACTCAGTATTACTACGTATCTATGGTGTAGTGGTTATCACGTCCGCTTCACACGCGGAAGGTCCCAGGTTCGAGCCCTGGTAGATACATATTTTGACCATCGTGATTGGGCATAAAAAAAGCTAGGTCTCTTGGAAAACTCAGTATTACTACGTATCTATGGGTGTAGTGGTTATCACGTCCGCTTCACACGCGGAAGGTTCCAAGTTCGAGCCCTGGTAGATACATATTTTGACCATCGTGATTGGCATAAAAATAAGCTAGGTCTCTTGGAAAACTCAGCATTACTACGTATCTATGGTGTAGTGGTTATCACGTCCGCTTTAACGCGGAAGGTCCAGGTTCGAGCCCTGGTAGATACATTTTGACCATCGTGATTGGGCATAAAAATAAGCTAGGTCTCTTGGAAAACTCAGCATTACTACGTATCTATGGTGTAGTGGTTATCACGTCCGCTTCACACGCGGAAGGTCCCAGGTTCGAGCCCTGGTAGATACATATTTTGACCATCGTGATTGGGCATAAAAATAAGCTAGGTCTCTTGGAAAACTCAGTATTACTACGTATCTATGGTGTAGTGGTTATCACGTCCGCTTCAACACGCGGAAGGTCCCAGGTTCGAGCCTGGTAGATAATCATATTTTGACCATCGTGATTGGGCATAAAAATAAGCTAGGTCTCTTGGAAAACTCAGCATTACTACGTATCTATGGTGTAGTGGTTATCACGTCCGCTTCACACGCGGAAGGTCCCAGGTTCGAGCCCTGGTAGATACATATTTTGACCATCGTGATTGGGCATAAAAATAAGCTAGGTCTCTTGAAAACTCAGCATTACTACGTATCTATGGTGTAGTGGTTATCACGTCCGCTTCACACGCGGAAGGTCCAGGTTCGAGCCCTGGTAGATACATATTTTGACCATCGTGATTGGCATAAAAAAGCTAGGTCTCTTGGAAAACTCAGTATTACTACGTATCTATGGTGTAGTGGTTATCACGTCCGCTTCACACGCGGAAGGTCCCAGGTTCGAGCCCTGGTAGATACATATTTTGACCATCGTGATTGGGCATAAAAATAAGCTAGGTCTCTTGGAAAACTCAGTAGTATTACTAATATCTATGGTGTAGTGGTTATCACGTCCGCTTCACACGCGGAAGGTCCAGGTTCGAGCCCTGGTAGATACATATTTTTCCATCGTGATTGGGCATAAAAATAAGCTAGGTCTCTTGGAAAACTCAGTATTACTACGTATCTATGGTGTAGTGGTTATCACGTCCGCTTCACACGCGGAAGGTCCCAGGTTCGAGCCCTGGTAGATACATATTTTGACCATCGTGATTGGGCATAAAAATAAGCTAGGTCTCTTGGAAAACTCAGCATTACTACGTATCTATGGTGTAGTGGTTATCACGTCCGCTTACACGCGGAAGGTTCGAGCCCTGGTAGATACATATTTTGACCATCGTGATTGGGCATAAAAATAAGCTAGGTCTCTTGGAAAACTCAGTATTACTACGTATCTATGGTGTAGTGGTTATCACGTCCGCTTCACACGCGGAAGGTTCCAAGTTCGAGCCATGGTAGATACATATTTTGACCATCGTGATTGGGCATAAAATAAGCTAGGTCTCTTGGAAAACTCAGTATTACTACGTATCTATGGTGTAGTGGTTATCACGTCCGCTTCACACGCGGAAGGTCAAGGTTCGAGCCCTGGTAGATACATATTTTGACCATCGTGATGGGCAAAAAAATAAGCTAGGTCTCTTGGAAAACTCAGTATTACTACGTATCTATGGTGTAGTAGTGTTATCACGTCCGCCTAACACGCGGAAGGTCCCAGGTTCGAGCCCTGGTAGATACATATTTGTCCATCGTGATTTGGCATAAAAATAAGCTAGGTCTCTTGGAAAACTCAGTGTTACTACGTATCTATGGTGTAGTGGTTATCACGTCCGCTTCACACGCGGAAGGTCCTAGGTTCGAGCCCTGGTAGATACATATTTTGACCATCGTGATTGGGCATAAAATAAGCTAGGTCTCTTGGAAAACTCAGTATTACTACGTATCTATGGTGTAGTGGTTATCACGTCCGCTTCACACGCGGAAGGTCCAGGTTCGAGCCCTGGTAGATACATATTTTGACCATCGTGATTGGGCATAAAAATAAGCTAGGTCTCTTGGAAAACTCAGTATTACTAAGTATCTATGGTGTAGTGGTTATCACGTCCGCTTCACACGCGGAAGGTCCAAGTTCGAGCCCTGGTAGATACATATTTGACCATCGTGATTGGGCATAAAAATAAGCTAGGTCTCTTGGAAAACTCAGTATACTACGTATCTATGGTGTAGTGGTTATCACGTCCGCTTCACCGCGGAAGGAAGGTTCGAGCCCTGGTAGATACATATTTGACCATCGTGATTGGGCATAAAAATAAGCTAGGTCTCTTGGAAAACTCAGTATTACTAAGTATCTATGGTGTAGTGGTTATCACGTCCGCTTCACACGCGGAAGGTCCAGGTTCGAGCCCTGGTAGATACATATTTTGACCATCGTGATTGGGCATAAAAATAAGCTAGGTCTCTTGGAAAACTCAGTATTACTAAGTATCTATGTAGTAGTGGTTATCATGTCCGCTTCACACGCGGAAGGTTCCAAGATCGAGCCCATGTTAGATAAATATTTTGACCATCGTGATTGGGCATAAAAATAAGCTAGGTCTCTTGGAAAACTCAGCATGACTACGTAGCTATGGTGTAGTGGTTATCACGTCCGCTTCACACGCGGAAGGTTCGAGCCCTGGTAGATACATATTTTGACCATCGTGATTGGGCATAAAAATAAGCTAGGTCTCTTGGAAAACTCAGTATTACTAAGTATCTATGGTGTATTGGTTATCACGTCCGCTTCACACGCGGAAAGTCCTAGGTTCGAACCCTGGTAGATACATGTTTTTACCATTGTGATTGGGCATAAAAATAAGCTAGGTCTCTTGGAAAACTCAGTATTACTAAGTATCTATGGAGTAGTGGTTATCACGTCCGCTTCACACGCGGAAGGTTCCAAGATCGAGCCCATGTTAGAGACATATTTTGACAGCCGGGATTGGGCACAAAAATAAGCTAGGTTTCTTGGAAAACTCAGCATGACTACGTATCTATGGTGTAGTGGTTATCACGTCCGCTTCACACGCGGAAGGTTCGAGCCCTGGTAGATACATATTTTGACCATCGTGATTGGGCATAAAAATAAGCTAGGTCTCTTGGAAAACTCAGTATAACTAAGTATTCTAGAGGGCCGGTAGGCCCTTCTAGATAAGATCCCACACCCTCCCGTAATGTTAAATGAAAATTCACAGATTTTAGCCGATTTTCCCATAGGAATAACAAGGGGTTTTTGGTGCTCCTGTACATCGAATCATTTAAAAACTACATGCAAGTTAGCTTTCGGAATACATTTAAATTAACAAGTAACTATTCAAGGTGTGCCTTTTTCAAGTTTCATCAAATTTAATTAAGTCTAAGTATGTTAATTTAATTAAAAACGTAAGTACCTCAAAAGATTATTCTACAGCAGACGACGCTAATTGTTCGTTACCCTACAGTAGACGACGCTAATTTGCCATTTCGCCGCCTTGAAACTTTAACTTGATATTTTTCAATAAATATAACACTATATTTATTAAAAACTTCTCTGGCGGGTCTAATTTTCGTTTAATTATGTGTCTCGGTTGAAATTCTATACTTAAGATACCTTTTTAATTTATATTTTAGATGTTAGTTTCGACCAAGGCTTAAGTTGCCTTACTTAGGCCATGGATTTATAATAGAAGCTTACGCTTCATGGATATTTCCCTGTAGCCTTCAGTAAGGCATTTTGATTTTAAACACATTTATGTCACAAAAATTCGCGCGGGTGGGGACTGGGGGGGCTGATGACGTAGAAATTGAGGCAAACGTTTTTCTTTAGGCGTGCGTGCGCGCGCGCTATTCAAAATTAGAACTCTGAATTTGCCTCAAATTCTACGTCACAAACGCGCGTGCCAGGCTGGTACTATTTCAGACGAGGAATAAATGTTGTGCGCGTTTTAAGGTGAGTGAAATATCCAGGAAGCGTAAGCTTCTATTATAAATCCATGCTTAGGCAGACTATTGAGTGAGTCTATGCAATGGGTGATTGTAAAAGCTGGAAGGATAGATGGATCAGTGTTGGAAATAAGGATATTTTTAAAACTGGACCTGTGGCCTAGGTATTTTAATTAAAATAACTGTCCACGGTGCCAATCACTGTAAACGTACAAGGGCAGTGCACGCAATGTCATGGATAATTGCAATCGTAAAGTGGACTGTAAAAGATACGGCTTTGATAGTTTAAAATCGTGGCAGGTTTGTTTTGAAGTTGACTATAAAGCTCGGGTTCTAAAACGAATTGTGAGCCGTATCATATAAGAATTAGTAGAAGTGTAGAACCATTTTTAACCTCGTCCTAGAAGTGAAAAATTTCGCATTTCAGGCAAATATTATTTTATAATAGATTAATACAAATAAAGACTGAAGGAACAGATATTATATAAAAAGGACTTGGTTTGTCCAAGCCTAAAAAACAAAACGATAAGAGTTTTTTCCAGTTGACTGAAGCGCGGATATTTTATTTTTCTATATAATTTTAAAGACAATCTGTATTTTACTACTCTTTAATTCAATCTCCAGATTTTACTGGTAATGGATTTATTTCCTATAAATTAATTGAAATAAAAAATTACTTGACTCAGATTTTTCATGATAAAATTTTACGAAAATGGAATTGTTGTTAAAAAATCTGAGATAAGATATTTTATTTCAATTAATTTATAGGAAATAAATCCATTACCAGTAAAATCTGGAGATTGAATTAAAGAGTAGTAAAATACAGATTGTCTTTAAAATTATATAGAAAAATAAAATATCCGCGCTTCAGTCAACTGGAAAAAACTCTTATCGTTTTGTTTTTTAGGCTTGGACAAACCAAGTCCTTTTTATATAATCTATGTAGTAGTGGTTATCACGTCCGCTTCACACGCGGAAGGTTCCAAGATCGAGCCCATGTTAGATAAATATTTTGACCATCGTGATTGGGCATAAAAATAAGCTAGGTCTCTTGGAAAACTCAGTATTACTAAGTATCTATGGAGTAGTGGTTATCACGTCCGCTTCACACGCGGAAGGTTCCAAGATCGAGCCCATGTTAGAGACATATTTTGACCATCGGGATTGGGCACAAAAATAAGCTAGGTTTCTTGGAAAACTCAGCATGACTACGTATCTTTGGTGTAGTGGTTATCACGTCCGCTTCACACGCGGAAGGTTCGAGCCCTGGTAGATACATATTTTGACCATCGTGATTGGGCATAAAAATAATCTAGGTCTCTTGGAAAACTCTGCATTGCTACGTATCTATGGTGTAGTGGTTATCACGTCCGCTTCACATGCGGAAGGTCCCAGGTTCGAGCCCTGGTAGATACATGTTTTTACCATTGTGATTGGGCATAAAAATAAGCTAGGTCTCTTGGAAAACTCAGTATTACTAAGTATCTATGGTGTATTGGTTATCACGTCCGCTTCACATGCGGAAGGTCCCAAGTTCGAGCCCTGGTAGATTCATATTTTGACCATCGTGATTGGGCATAAAAATAAGCTAGGTTTCTTGGAAAACTCAGCATGACTACGTATCTATGGTGTAGTTGTTATCACGTCCGCTTCACACGCGGAAGGTCCCAGGTTCGAGCCCTGGTAGATACAAGTTTTGTCCATCGTGATTTGGCATAAAAATAAGCTAGATCTCTTGGAAATCTCATTGTTACTACGTATCTATAGTGTAGTGGCTATCACGTCCGCTTCACAAGCGGAAGGTCCCAGGTTCGAGCCCTGGTAGATACATGTTTTTACCATTGTGATTGGGCATAAAAATAAGCTAGGTCTCTTGGAAAACTCAGAATTACTAAGTATCTATGGTGTATTGGTTATCACGACCGCTTCACACGCGGAAGGTCCCAAGTTCGAGCCCTGGTAGATACATATTTTGACCATCGTGATTGGGCATAAAAATAACCTAGGTTTCTTGGAAAACTCAGCATGACTACGTTTCTATGGTGTAGTGGTTATCACGTCCGACCAACACGCGGAAGGTCCCAGATTCGAGCCCTGGTAGATAAATATTTTGACCATCGTGATTGGGCATAAAAATAAGCTAGGTCTCTTGGAAAATTCAGCAAAACTATGTATCTATGGTGTAGTGGCTATCATGTCCGCTTCACAAGCGGAAGGTCCCAGGTTCGAGCCCTGGTAGATACATGTTTTTACCATTGTGATTGGGCATAAAAATAAGCTAGGTCTCTTGGAAAACTCAGTATTACTAAGTATTCTACAGGGCCGGTAGGCCCTTGTAGATATGACTTGATACTCTTTTGTAACGTTAAAGCAAAATTCACATGCTTTTACCAATTTGGAGATTAACATGGGGTTTTTCGTGATATTTAACCACCTCTAACTGAAAAGCTAGAGCGAAGTTACTCTTCGGAATACTCTTAATTTAACAATTAAGTATTCAGGGTGTGCGATCGGCTAGTCTAATCAGAAACATTTAAGTCTAAGTATGTTAATTTTACTTAATTACGAAAGTACGGCTCTTGAGTTAAACGTCAGGTTAACCTGTTAGCGCGCTAATACCCATTTCTTCAATTTTCAAACAGATTGAGAACAAGGGAGGGCCTAGCTTTATGCCTGATAACAAGTTAAGTGGACGTTTTCAGTTTGGTTCATTCTGTGGAAGTTGAACCATGGAGCCTTTATCTTATGAAGATACAGCCTCCATGGTTGAACTTGTTTTTGAACAGTCGACGCTTGTTTAGTATTTTAGCGCCTTAAAATGTTTATTTCATTTTATAAATTTTCTGTTACACCCTTGCTAAGAAACACTTTGCTATTAGGTCGAAATTTTGTTGAAAAAAGCAATCCAGTTATAAAACTAAAGGTAATTGATTTCATAATATTATTTGATATTGGTTTTTGGAAGACCAAGGCTTAGATTTCGTACGTAGTTTTTCTCGACTCTCGGGAGACGGCGAGAACCCCCAGCTCCAGAAGGTTCACAGTTTAGGTCGAGGGGGTAATTACTTGTTTAATCTGGTGTACACTCGTTGAGTAATCCCGAAAACAATTCAGTAATCCAAGATAATTTTAATAATCTCAAGAAAAATCTGCAATTTCAAAATAATCTCCTTAATACTAAAAATTTAGGTTAATACCGTATTAATTTAACTTAATACTTGAAAATTACCGTTAATCCCAAGAAAAACCACAATATTTCGTGAATCCCAGAAAAATTTTGATAATCCTTACTATTTTTACACTGTTAAAAAAATGGAACTGTTTGACACCTTTAGAGGTGTTTCCTAATGCATCCCCAGGAGCACCTCTATTGGTGTTTAAAAGCACCATTCAAGAGGATGTCAATACGCACCTTTCAAAACGGTGCGAAATAATACCTTCTCTGAAGGTGCTTTTTCAACCCTATTAGGTGTTTTAATCGCTTTGATTAGAGGTGTATATTAATACCAGAAAAAGTGTTTATAAACCCTTAAAAATAGGTCTTTTTGAGACTAATTTGGTGGTTTTAAATTCCAATGACGTTGGTGCTTTTTAATTCCTGTTAGGTTTAAAACAAAACCCTTAATAGAGGTTTATAATTATACCAGAAAGGTGTCTATAGATTCTGTAAAAGGTGTTTTTTGAAATTTATTTTTTCAAAACACATGAGTTACCATAGATTAGTCGCTCAAAATCTGCTGGATCAGTGGATTAAGGGTAAACGTTTTTTCTGCTGTAAGCCTTATTCAACTGTGTAAGAATTGATATGCGTGTGAAATGGTTACGTTTAACCTTTACTGTATATCCTGAATAGTTCTATTTAAGGACCAGATTCAAATGTATTTAATTTTCGGCTCACTGTGAACCGTCAAGACCTTCTCTTCTCAAAGACACAAGAATTCAAGGAACCAATCCGAACAACGCTTACCAAAATATTTAAAAGTAACATTCAGTGTAACTAGGAAAGTTTAGTTTCATGTTTACACTGTATATAAATGTTGTAAAGCTGAATTAAAAAGTAAACACCAAATTTGATATATTAATATAAAAGATCTTCTTGGAATATTGAAATGAAACAGAGCTTTATAGCTACAAAACAACATAAAGAATCGTAATGCCGAAACATACTTAACAAATTTTCATTTAATATTCTGCAAAAAGAAAATGTTATAGTTTTGTAAGAAATCTTTTCTCCCTACTCGCTTTATATTAACTATGAGATGCGTGTAGTGTTTCGACTCAGATGCAATCTTCATTACTCGTTCTATATAAACTTTCACTTGTGTTGTTCCGAAGAATGAAAATTATCTTAAATATTTAAATAAATATAAATGATATTAATTTTTTTAATCGTCAGTATTTTACCTTAATTCTAGTTAAGTGGTTTTAAGAACGTTATTCTTAAAATTATTTTAAACATTTCTATTATTGACGTTTGACTTCTAGCGTAAACTGTTTTCACAATTTGTGGAAAGTAAGGGTAAATAAGGCGATTGATTCACAAATGGTAGGAATAAGCGCTATTGCGTCAACCTTTGGTCGAAGCCCTGCCATTGGGAGGCTGGTCGTTTCTCGTAACTTAACCCGATCGCGCGTACATCTTAATCCCAACGATGATAATGAAGAAGAAGCCAACGTTTCAGATTGGCGTGTATGTGGTATACACAGAAGACTATATGATGGTGTTGTCAGAAGACAATAAGTACAGATTAGCGTGTATGTGGTATATACCATTAGAAATACAAGTGCGGCGATAGCGTAATGAAGTAGAATCTTTACATCTCCGAGTGACGATGACGTCACGGAGAGGTTTTGTACTCGACGTGTCTGTCTGTCACCGCGTTCGCAGTTGGCAAATCTAACCAAACGTGTTCGTAATTTCCGAACAGCTTTCGCAGTATACAGAAACTCGGAAAATGTTTCTTCGTTGCTATATACATCTTATTTAACCTCAATTATTAACTATCCTCTACACCTTCATCTGCTGTCTAACAACCAATTGTTTCACCCAATGCTAACCGGTATTTAATGGTTTCTAACAACAACACCATGCACTAGTCTTTCTTGTACACCACATACGCCACACGTCCACACGTGAGACATGAGAAACGTCTATCCTCCTAATGGCAGAGCTTCCACCAAAGGTTCACGCAATTGCGCATTTCTTATCTCTTAGTGTGAATCAATCACCTTATATACCCAAAATTTACAAAAGTTCTGATATAGGTGTTTCCAAGAAGTATAACTTTATAGATAGCTATGTTTAAAATTATTTTAGGAATTAAATTTCTTAAACCGACCTAACTATAATTAACGTAAAATACTGACAATTAAAATAATTCATATCAGTTATATTTATTTAATTATTTAAGATAAACTTCTTTCTTTGGAATGACAAAAAAGAGAGTTAATATAGAACGAGTAATGAAGATTGCATCTAAATCGAAACACTACACGCATATCAAAGTTAATATAAAGCGAGTAGGATGATAAGATCTCTTACAAAACGATAACATTTTCTTTTTGTAGAATATTAAATGGAAATATTTTAAATATTTTTCGGCATTACGATTCTTTTAGTAGTTGTGTAGCCATAAAGCTTTGTTTCATCTCAGACACACAGATACGTCCAGTGTAATACCTCTCCGTGACGTCATCGTCACTCGGAGAGATAAAAACCTGTGTCAAGGGGAAATTCAAGTGATTTTTTACGAATTACTCTAATTCCAAGACATTCCAGCATATTTAACTCTTCGAGAATTATTTTGCAATGATTGAAAAATCAAAATAAGTATAAATTCTCTCAAATATTAGAATAAGCTAGTCCTAAGAAATATAAAATAATTTTGATTTTTAAAATCTTTGGGATATTTTTAGGATGCTTCACTATGCAGGTAGAATTACAAGATTATTTCCCTCTAAGCTCATATCAATAACCTTTCACTTAAAAAATACCATATCAGCTAAAAATGTGTAAAGTAAAGCCCAAAGGTGTTTATTCGCACCATTCGAACAGATTTATATTAATAACACTATTTCCGTTTAAAAAAATATTAACTAAGGGTCAATTAACACCTAAAGGTGTGTCTACGTGCCTGTGAATCACCATTTCCTTAAAAAATACCTTAAAAGAGTCAACTGGCACCTTTTTTCGGAGGAAACACCATTTCAGTTAAAAAACACTCAAAAAAGAGTTTATAAACACCTCAAGGTATTTCCGAACACCCATGAAACACCTTTTTTTCTAACAGTGTAGTAGAAATGATTGGCTTAAGAAAGAATTAGCGAACACTTTTCACCTTTACAGATGTACTCCAAATCCAAAACACCGGCACCAAATTCACTAACTACCTTCTAAATTGCTATTAAAAACAATTCCCGAATAATTACCGGGCCCTCGCATTTAGACGGCTCCATTTTGAACCCCTGTGAAGACGCTTATCTGTACAACCATAGCCCACTCGATCCGCGCTCTATAGCTATAGCGCGAGCAGCTTGCGTCGTGAAACGCGTGATCGAGTGGACTATGGTACAACGCAAGAGGGGTCATAGTCATGGCGACAGAGGTAAACAGGAATTACGTATTTTTGGCCCTCCCCGTCAGCAACGTCACCAATAGGTAGTTTTTGTGAGCCAATAAGATAATTTAATTTTTTGGTTACGTGTTGAAGGAAGGGACTATATACTCGTCTATGAGTCGGACTGAAGTAAAGTCCAAACATTGTTTATTCCGTCTTAAAAAGTCTATCTATCCCTGGTTGTGTCATTTATTGAGAGAAAAATTAGAAAAAAGAGATACCATAATGAGAAAAGCACTGACTGTTGAAAGAAAGGTCGTGTTGACTCTGTATAAATTAGCCACACCTGGCGAATTTCGAACCATAGGGAATCTTTTCAGTGTTGCGAGGAGTACAGCTTGCCTTGCGTTTCATGAGTTAAATTAACTGTTCTTGCAATAATTTCCCAATATTTTATTGTGTAAATGTTAATGTCTTTGCTTCATAGGTCAGGAGAGGGATTAACGAAATTTTTCCAATTACATTTCCTCAAGAACAAAATTAAAGCGACGTTATCGATGGTTTTGCTAATTAGGGTTTCCAAAATGTTGCGGGGCAATCGATGAACCCATATTCCTATAGACGTTTTCACACTTATGGCCGCGCATGAGCAGTTGCAAGTTTGTTTGCAATGAGTTTTACGCTTCTATGGAGTTAACGTGTAAAATAAACTACGATGGACGAGTTTTAGAACGTTTTGTAATTTAATATTAAAATAAAATGCTGTATTTAAACCGAAAGAGTAAAATTAAAACCATGTTAAGAAACAAAAAGTTTTTAAGTTCTAACGGAAACGGTGATATGATAATAGTTGGTTAAAAGCCTCGGCGACCGTATGGGATCGACGCTTCATCGGCGGACATCGCCGATGCCGTGCCGTGCCCGGCCCCGAAAGCGCCGCGTACAGTGGTGGGCAAAACGGGAAAGACATTCGCATCGCGAATGAATGACGTCATTCTTTTTCACTCATTCCACGAAAGGCGGAAGTTTTTTGTTAGAGCGATACTTTCCCCTCCCACACTTTGAATTGCAGCTCCCCAAACTCTAGGACCCCCTTTTCAAAATTGAAATGTCTCACCCTAGGAATGAAAATTTCCCTTTCCACAAAAGTCTTTCTCCAAAGAAGAATGAGAAAAAAATTCCTCCCCTCTCCTAGCCGTAGCCTTTTCAATTACCGAATGAAAATAGAGGCCTGCTCGAAAGCATTTTTCCGTTTGGGAATGAAAATGTTTTTTTTAACCCCGTCATTCTCATTCGTGATTTCTGAATGTGGTCAAGGCCCAATACCAAAATCATTCCTTTTGTGCCTTTTGTCGGTAGATGGCAGCTCGGTGATTACGGTTGTGCTATGAAATTGTATTAGAAGTAGTCAGAGTTGGGCATAATTTTAGCCTTTCGATAAAAATAAAAATAATATTAAAATGACCTATCAATAAACTTCCCATAATACATTTTTTATTTATATATTTATTTGTTGCAGTTCTGTACAACTAATATACTTATTATTTTCCAATAGCTGATAACCTTAATGATATTGTGATTAGTTTTTTTATCGTACTTAAATGGTTCACAAGAAATATTTTAATTCGATCGCTTACGAAAAATAAAAACATTGTTTCTATTTTTAATTAGGATTTCCCCTGGAGATAAAAAAATATTTTCAACGGTAGATGAGACAAACACGCTAGTTTTTACTTTCATTAATTAGTAAAACATGCCTAATTATGATAAAAATTAATGTTAGTTTATTCTCTTGCCACCTGGTGTTAAGTTTCGTTGAGAGCGATTAGTAGCTTTTCCGATTTGTTTCGCTCGGCCACCGTTAACAACTACTCCCTCATGGCAGAGGGTTTAATCAATATATCTGGATCTTCAGTATTTGATGGTAAATATTTTCGAGTTTTGAAGCATGACCCAAATAGTCCAAACACCGTAGTAGCCAAATGTATCCTTTGCAACCCAAAAGACATTGCTATAAATGGTCAAATAAAATCATACTCAAATTTCAAATCCCATGTAAGATGGAAACATGGTGACGAGTCCCTTCAAGCTTTTCTCCGCCATTTAACTGAAGAACGCGATCGCAAACGTGCTTCAAGTCAAGTAACTAGTAACAATACACCTAAAAGACGACCAAATATTTTCTCCCAAGAAGACTTCGACTTGAAAGTTCTCGATTTCGTTATACACGCGATGGTGCCATTACGCATAGTGGAAGATCAGTTTTTCAAACGTTTATTTGAATACGTAGGGATTTCGAATGTAATTAGTCGACGGTCACTTGGACGCCATATGGAAACCAAATTCGAAAATGAGTGCGAGAAGTTGACAGGCGTATTCCGTAACGTACAATACGTTTGTACCACTGCAGACATTTGGTCGTCACCAAAACGGAGCTTTTTTGGAGTAACTGCGCATTGGATAGATGCAAATACATGTGAACGAAAGTCAGCTGCTCTAGCATGTAAACGGTTTAGAGGAGTTCATAACTACGAGAGAATTAATGAGATCTTAAGGGATATTCACAGTGACTTTGGACTGGATCCTACCAAAATAATAGCAACGGTTACAGACAACGCCAGCAATTTCGTCAAAGCTTTTAAAGTGTTTGGTGTTACCATCGATGATTGCGAGAAGATCGAAGGAGAAGTGTCTGACGACGATGACTGCGTTTCAATTTCACTTGAGAATTTTTCTAATTGCTCAGAAGAGACGATAAATTCCCTACCTAAGCATCTGCGGTGTTGCTCTCATACCTTAAACCTTTGTACCACTACCGACTTGAACAGAACCATTTCGGGTTCAGAGGAATTGTTAGCTTTAAACAAACAAGTAACAAAGAATTGTTCACTATTGTGGAACGCCTCTGGTCGTCCTAAATCAGCCGAAATTATACAAGCAAATTTAGGTCACGCATTGATAAGACCGGTACCGACAAGGTGGAATTCTTTGTATGATTCATTTAAGCAAATACTTTGCATAAAACTAAAGCACGCCGACCTCTGTAAAGCTTTGGGATTGAAGGCCGCTATTTTGAATGACGTTGAATTCACGTATATTGAAGACTATTTGACATCTGTTGCACCTTTAGCTGATGCGTTGGACATTCTCCAAGGGGACAAAAATACTTATTACGGTATATTGTTTCCTTGCCTGGTATCCTTACGCCGCAAATTAGAAAACTTACATCCTCAACGCTGTCAACCATTGGTCGAGTCGCTATTAAAAAGCATCATGGAAAGGTAAGAACATACAAGGAAATTAATTTGTTATAAGTCTGGCAAGAATTTCAAGGTCTTGCCTCTTACACCTAGCTATACATGGTGTTTCTGATAAGCATGTCATAAATTAAAGGGTGTGTTCTTTGGGTCAAACTGAGTGGAAAATGTCAAAGAACATGGGGTCTACAACGCTTAGTTTCGGAAGTACGGGCCCCCAAACATTGACCCCAAAACGTGAAAAATGTCACAAATGTGGAGTAAGACATGTCAGCTTGCTCATCTTGTTTAGACAATTTCAATACCCTCCCATCTTAGAATTCTAATGAGCCCTAGCAGAAGCGTATTATTAAAGGTAGAAGTGTGCAAGGACTGGTCAATAAAAGTTGGTTCAAAGTGACAAACAAAGAAGAGTTTCCAATTAATGTATCATTTATTCGTACATGTACAAAGTTAGCAGCAGTTTTAGAGGTATTGCTCAAAATGCCCATCATTAGCATTAACGCAAACATGTGCCCGTCTAACGAACGATTCTTGGACAGTTGAAAGATGCCTGGTGTGTTTCGGATTGTTTCACACCCTTCAAGTATTCGTTGTCGCAAATCGTCCACATCACGGACTTCACTCTTGTACACCAAGCCCTTGAGATGACCCCAAAGGTAGAAATCATACGGATTCAAATCGGGAGATCTCGCCGGCCACGCAAATGGTCCTCCTCGTCCAATCCACCTCAAAGGAAATGTAGCGTCGAGATGTTCTCGAACCATACGGCTGAAGTGTGGTGGTGCCCCGTCGTGCATAAACCACATGTCACGTAGCAATGCTAACGGTATGTCCTCAACTAGTTGCGGCAAAGTCTCTCTTAAAAACTCGAGATATGCCTCGCCATTTAGTCAGGGTGGTAGAAAATGAGGCCCTAATAAATGTGAGCCGACAATTCCGCACCACACATTTAAACTAAATTGAACTTGGTGACTCCTAAAAGTTGTTACATGTGGGTTTATCTGACGCCATTCAAGGTCATTGTGAATTCTAGCCCCAAACAATAGGCGTCTAAGATAATCTGCATGGTTAAGAGTTTGCACTTTCTGAATATTCCTGCTTGTGCAAACCACCTCCACGAAAATGTAGCATAGGCCAGATAACATTTTTACGTGAACGTAAAACAACCAGAAACTAAAAGATTTTACTTAGATCGTAAAAATTGGGGTCGGTTGGTATAAAGTACGATGCTGTTGTTCACAAAGTCACAGAGTCGCTTCAACCTCCGGTAGTGACATAATGGCGTACACTAATGCAGAACATGCGGATATGCATCTTATTTATGGACTTGCGCGGGGTAATTCTATGGAGGCACGGAGACAATATCACGAACATTTTCCGCAACGTCGCGTACCGGATAGACGAACATTCGAGGCTGTTGACCGGTGCTTGAGAGACACGGGTCAACTACAACCACGAAATGATCGGGAACGAGATCTTCAAGAAGGCACCGAGGACATCGAACAAGACCATGTTCGAGGATGACCCATCAACTAGTACCAGACGAGTTGGACGACAGTTAGGCGTCGATCACGTCTTAGTAAGGAGAATTCTAAAAGGGCATCAGTTTCACCCGTATCACATTCAGGTGCAAGCTCTTAACCCTGCAGATTATCCTAGACGCCTAGACTTTTGCCGGTGGTTTGGGGCTAGAGTTGAAGATCATCTATTCCCACGCGCTCTTTTAGTTACCGATGAAGCATCTTTCACCCGTGATGGTATTTTGAACTATCACAACGACCATGAATGGCGTCAGATAAACCCACATGCAACAACTGTTTCGGAGTCACCAAGTTCAATTTAGTTTAAATGTGTGGTGCGGAATTTTCGGCTCACATTTATTACCCAGACTTAATGGCGAGGCATATCTCGAGTTTTTAAGAGAGACTTTACCGCAACTACTTGAGGACATACCGTTAGCATTGCTACGTGACATGTGGTTTATGCACGACGGGGCACCACCACACTTCAGCCGTATGGTTCGAGAACATCTTGACGCTACATTTCCTTTGAGGTGGATTGGACGAGGAGGACCAGTTGCGTGGCCGGCGAGATCTCCCGATTTGAATCAGTGTGATTTCTACCTTTGGGGTCATCTCAAGGACTTGGTGTACAAGAGTGAAGTCCGTGATGTGGACGATTTGCGACAACGAATACTCGAAGGGTGTGAAACAATCCGAAACACACCAGGCATCTTTCAACATGTCCAAGAATCGTTCGTTAGACGGGCACATGTTTGCATTAATGCTAATGGTGGGCATTTTGAACAATACCTCTAAAACTGCTGCTAACTTTGTACATGTACGAATAAATGATACGTTAACTGGGAACTATTCTTTGTTTGTCCCTTTGAACCAACTTTTATTGACCAGTCCTTGCACACTTCTGCTAGGGCTCATTAGAATTCTAGGATGGGAGGGTATTGGAATTGCCTAAACAAGATGAGCAAGCTTATGTCTTACTCCACATTTGTGACATTTTTCTCGTTTTGGGGGTCAGTGTTTGGGGGCCCGTACCTCCGAAACTAAGCGATGTAGACCCCATGCTCTTTAACACTCAGTTTGACCCAAAGAACACACCCATTAATTTATGACATGCTTATCAGAAACACCCTGTATACGTCTTTATCTGTTCAAGGATGATTGGAGAGGATGCGAAATATGAGTAAAATAGGCGTGCTAACTGTGGAACAGTTCAGGTCCGGTGGGACGCTAGAAATGGGGAGGAATACTGGGAACAATGGCGGGCGGGCTACTTCAGACGAATAAGTAGACCGTCGACCATTTTCCACGACTATTCCTCCCGCATTTTCTAGCGTCCCACTGGACCTGAACTGTTCCACAGTTAGTACTTCTATTTCACTCATATTTCACATCCTCTCGAATCATCCTTGATTTGTTTAGTTGGTTTAGTTATAACAGGGGAAACTTACTCAAAGACTACCTTGATAGACAAAACGTTGTTTTCGTGTAAAACCGGATCTATCTTTGTATTGAGAGGTCTTGTTATTTATTAAGCTTATCTGGTCTTGATTCGTACGACGCTCAAAGTAGACCCTGTTTGCGATCAAACGGGAAACACCACGACAACAATCATTATAAAACCCCAGGGGTTGAGAATTGAGTCGTACCGGCTATCTAATTTGTTATATTTACCTTTGCTTTGGGTGCATTAATTGATACTATTACTATACACGGTTTTTTTACAGATTTCAAGAGTTTTGGGACTTCAGTACAGAGAAGGCTATATTTGCAGCTTTAGCGGCTCTTTCATACCCGCGTTTTAAAGATAGGTGGCTAACTTGCCTTGAGCCGCATGCACGAGAGAAAGTGCTCAATAAGATGAAAGGTTTAATTAACGACAAACTAAACGCTTCCACCACGAGGGAACCAGAACCGACAATGTTTGAAAATGATGGTTTCTTTGAATTTGATCCAATACCTCGGACACCAGAGAACTTTTCATCTTCAGCTGAACTTTACTTACTTCAGTTTTTTAAGGATTCTCGATCAGACCTATCAATGCTTAATGACTATTCGATAATAAAGGACATTTTTCTCTTCTACAATACTCCCTTGCCTTCATCAGCGCCCGTGGAAAGATTATTTTCCTATGCAACAATGACCAACTTACCAAAAAGTAGGCAACTTTCTGATAAAATGTTCGAGATGAAGGTTATTTTGAAATCAAATATGATCAATACCTCGACTATCTGTAATTCTACGTAACGCACATTAGATATTTTGGATATACATGTATAGTATTGGCCTTACTATAACCGTGTTCTATATTTCACCCTAGACAAGTATTTTTGTTATTTATATCAAGAGAACTCTTCACTGTTGCCTTCTTAACAATATTGTCATTGAATAAAGAATAAAAGTTAATATCGTACGTCAGTAATAATAATAATAATAGCCTTTTAATATTTCGAAATCTTTATAAAATTAGCGATGAAATAAAGGATAAAACATGATATTCCCAAGCCAAATAAGTTAATTCAACGGATATTAGAAATAAAGGCCTAAATTTCAGTAAAGAACGATGAATGACAGTATACGAGAATTACAAAATAAAAAAGTAATACGTTATCATTGATTAAAAACTAAAAATGTTATGGATATGAATGGGTTAGTTTTATCAAAATCTTGAAAATTTATAGTAATATTATTAGTAAATAATTTATCTATTAGTTTTGCGGTTAATTTTGCCCTACTCTGGAAGTAGTTGCAAGTCTTATCTCATCTTTAAATGTCAGTGCATACATATAATGGTTTCCCATATCTCTCGCTGATGATTAGAGAAGAGATTGGGAAGAGTAGGCTTTTAGGCGCGGATCTTTTAAAATGAAATAAGCAGTAAGAAGATATTTTTTTGAAGAACTTTCTATCAAGTTCCATTGTAAGCCTTAGGAAGCATTCATTTTTATTTTGTAGTGTTATACTAATCATTAATAATCTCGGTTTCTTAAGTGCAGACGATATGACGGGGGGGGGGGGTGCTGATTGGGAAATTTTTGTCTTTAAGGCCTTAAGAAATTGTAATGAGGGAATACGTATCTCGAGGGGCCGGTCACTCAATGTAATCGGTGTAGACGGCTGTACCTTTGACTGCATGAAGTGATTACGCGCAATCTTTAAAAGTGGTGCCCTTGACAGTGCTAAAATAGTTACACGTAATCCGTGTACAGGGAATACGACAGTGATTAGCCCTTCGGCCTTTATTTTGTACTCCCGGTATAATTACTTTCTAATTTAGCAGTTGGCACTGGTGTGATATGGAAATATCATGAACCTCAACTAAGATATTCATATTCAAATCAATTCAATCATTGATTTATATATGACTGTTTCTCTAATCGGTTGCTTTTCCTTGGGTTTTCAATTCTTAATTTGTTTTCCAAAACAAGATGGCCCCGGCCAGATTACACTTTTGCGCGCCCTCTAGTGAGTAGAATTATGACCCCGGCAAATTTAAAATTTTCCGGTTTTTTTTCCATCGTTTAAAAAATAGCATTCCGATTATGAATAAAACCAATCTAGTAAGAATTTGGTTTTCAGTTTAATTAAATAAGTAATTAACAAAATCTGTTCTGTGAGTGAACTGGAACCTGGTTTTGTTAATTTAAATATAAAATAATACTCCGATTATGAGAAAATCAATCTAGTATGATTTTGGTTTACAGTTTAATGAAATTAGTAACAAATTTCTGTCCAATGAACAAATTCTTGACTTTTTTCTTAATGCAAAAGTAACATTTGTAGCATAATATATGACTGATGGCTAAAATTATTCAATGTTTGTACCATTATACCAATATACAACCATTGCCTAGAATTAGCCCCCAGTCATGTTGTCTGAAATTTGATACCAGAGAAAACAAATAGCCTGTCTAATGAGTAAGAATCATACATTAGTAGGTTTCTTTCTTTATCAAAATTGTTAGATTACTTTCTTACTAATTGAAATTAAATTGAAAAATTAGTAGTTGTACAGTTTGGAAATGCTTCCCTCGTTGGGGGGCCTTGATTCCCTTATTTACAAAAAGATTAATTTGCAGTGTTGGCTCTATTACAAGTATAATGTATTTTTGACCTCGTAGTTTTACTTACTTCAATCTCGAAACAGTGCTGATTTCTTAGTTTTATCTGGATTAATGTTGTTGTTGCAGCTTATATGGGGGGCCTCTTTTTCCTATTATCTGAAACGTAAATGGGTGTCTTTCTCAAGGATCCCAAGCCTTATATGGGTGTCTTTGTCAAGGATCCCAAGCCTTATATGGGTGTCTTTGTCAAGGATCCCAAGCCTTATATGGGTGTCTTTGTCAAGGATCCCAAGCCTTATATGGGTGTCTCCCTCAAGGATCCCAAGCCTAATAGGGGTATCTTTTTCTGGGTTCTCAAGCCCACTGTTGATCTTGACAGTTGTAGGTAGCTCAATCTGGACATTGTAGATCAAGTAGTTCTATTTGGGCTACCATAGTACCGTTCAACTTGTAGCATATATGTGGACTTCATTTTGTAGGATCCTAAACCTAATATGGGTGTCTTTCTCAAGGATCCCAAGCCTTATATGGGTCTCTTACTCTAGGTACCCAAGCCTAATAGGGGTATCTTTTTCTGGGATCCCAAGCCCACTGTTGATCTTGACAGTTGTAGGTAGCTCAATCTGGACATTGTAGATCAAGTACTTCGATTTGGGCTACCGTTCATCTTGTAGCATATATGTGGGCTTAATTTTTTAGGATCCTAAACCTAATATGGGTGTCTTTCTCGAGGATCCCAAGCCTTATTTGGGTTTCTTACTCTAGGTTCCCAAGCCCACCATTGACCTTGTAGTTGAAGTTTCATCTTGTTAATGTAGATCTTGAAGTTTCATCTTGTTACTGCAGATCTTGAAGTTTCAAGTTGCACTTGTAGATTCATCTGGAATTCCGTTAATTACTTAAAAAAATATGATTATAACATTAGATCATGTTTTATTGCGAGTGAGAGCATCATTCTCTAGGGCGCCAAGCCTAATTTGGGTTTCTTTAACTAGGATCCCAAGCCTAATATGGGCTTCTTTAACTAGGATTCCAAGCCTAATATGGGTTTCTTTAACTAGGTTCCCAAGCCTACCATTGACCTGTAGTTTCATCCAGACAACTGTTGACCTGTAGTTTCATCCAGACAACTGTTGATCTTGTAGCTTCATCGAGATCAATGTTGATCTTCTAGTTTCATCCGGAACAATGCTCATCATTGAAAATTTGAAAAATTGGTTTGAGAAGTCAGATGATGTCTTAGATTCTAGGTTATTTAAAATGTAAACATATTCCTTTATGATAAGAATAGTAACATTCTCGATAACTAGCGCTGAAAATGGTGGAAAATTTCTCATCGCCAAATGCTAAATCCAGTTGAGTACCACCATCAGTTGATTGCTTCAAGTTAAGACCTTATAAAAGTTGAAACCCATTATCAGAGAAGAAATCGATTAGCTTCTTGGTTTCAAGAGATGATGTCTCAAGAAAGTTAATGTTGAAGTCACCAACAATGACGCTGGGAATATCTTCATCATAATATTCCGCCACGCATTTCCCAATACCATATATTATGTCGCGAATGTTGCAAGCTGGGGAAGAGTAAACTGCTAGTACAGAAAGGCGTAAATCATTTAACGATCCATCCAGCCACAAGCATTCAATATGAGAGGTTGTTGTTGGTTCGGAAGTGTACATACGAATTCTGGTGTGAGTTACAGTTTCTTTGATATAAGCTGATACTCCATATGGTTTTCGTCGAGACTGACGAAGAAGGCATATACCATTTAGCTCCGAAAATCCAGGAATTTTAAAATTGTCAGTTTCTTTGGCCCAGGTTTCCACAAGAAATATCATATCCGATTCCATTATCTTGAGATCCGAGGTTACATCTTGTAAATGACAGTTTAAAGACTGTACGTTATGCACATAAATAGACGTTTTTTGATCCAAAATAGGTAGCATCAACGGGCAATCTTTTCGAAGTCGCTCCATCTCTAAGGCAACAGAGTCTTTACTTTTAACCACTGGGTTAGGCGCCGTGAACTTTCCCACGATGAACAAACCGTTTGAAGTTTTGGCTCTACTACAAGCGACGTATAACTGAGGCCTTTTCATCTTTCGCTTTTGATTAAGATGAACAACTACTTCGGAATAGGTGTCTCCTTGGCTCTTGTGTACAGTAATAGCTTCGGCAATTACTAGAGGATACTGCTTTCTTGAAACGTAGATGTTTTTTTGTCCTGAACGTCTAGTGAAACTTCTGACAACCTTCTCAACAGGCGTCCATAATTCATTAATATTATTGGCTATCATTAATCCTTGAGACTGGGCTCTAGTCTCTTTTCCAGTCTTGTTATCGTTAAATTCAATCCAAACTCGAACGGGGACTTGTTCACCTTTTTGATTTTGACCATACTGTATTTTTCTTAACCTTCCAGTTGCACCATTTACTAGACCATCGGCGGTGTTCAAATTATTGGTGATCATGTACCTGATACCAACCATTAGGGTTAATTCTCTAGGTAAACCGCTGGTTTCTTCGGTTTCAAGGTTTTTACGGCTTCAAGAATTCTTGTTTTGATTTCATTGCTAGCGTCACCCGTAGCCGAGTCAAATGCGACAGAGCATATCTTTTCAGCATTCCGTGAACATAACTTTGATTCATTGAACGCATTTACTTCATCATTTGTTGCAAACAAATGAAGGGCTTCCAGAGGTAGAGGCCTTGAAATAGATGTTTCCAGGCTTCTAAACAAGTCAACGTCGACGGGTGTCATCTCTCCCATGGACATTCGATTTAAAGCCATAGCGAATATTTTGTCATCTTTCTGTCTCATAATTTCATCAAGCTCATACAACTTAAATTCCTCCCACAGTGGACTTCCAATTAGGGCCGCATAGGGGTTGTTCTTTTCTTTTAAGGGCATAAATGTGTAATTATCCCCAACAGGGGGTAACTGGTTGAAGTCTCCCACGAGAACAACTGAAATACCACCAAAATGCTTTGGAGATCCGAAGATTTGTTGGGCTCTTACATTAATATAATTGAAGATTTTGGCTCCACACATAGATATTTCATCTATTATCAGAAGTTTCAGGCCTAAAAGTGAACATCTTTTTCTGTTCAAAGTGTCGTTGTCCAAAGGATTCATCTTGCCAGAAAATTGATTTGTTGGCAAGTTAAAGGCAGAGTGAAGAGTGACACCATCAATATTAAAAGCCGCTTTCCCGGTGAATGCCGTTCTTAGAACAGATAATCGTGATGGATCGGCACCGGGTTTATTATTTTCATGCCTGGATACGGCTTTAAAAATGGCTTGAATCAAGAGACTTTTCCCAACACCAGCACCGCCTGTTATCAGAATCCTCAGAGGTTCTTCTTGAGATGTTTTGAAATGATTTAGTACGTAGTAGAAAATTTCTCGCTGCTTTAAATTTAGTTTTCGAAGCATGCTGTAATATTTATTCTTCATTGTTGACAAGAGTAATTGTTGGAGTGAAGTCGGCAGCGCTAGACTGTTGAATATCAGAAGTTACGTCACAAACAGCTTCTTGAAGAGAGTTGACAAAAAATTCCGGGTCATCCAATGTGAAACTTCTATCACGCTCGTTTTGATGTTCAATCATAGGTTGAATATTTTGAACGTCATTTGAGTGTTGGTTTTCTCTTACTTCTTGAATCATTTGGTCCAGATCCAAGTCATCAACTTCACTTATAAATTCCCTTCTAGCTTCAGATATTTCCTGCTTATGGGCTTCATAAATTTCTTCTACGTTAGCTTCAAGCAATTCGGTTTCCTCACAACGCCAAGGTAAAAATAACATAATTTCCACTCGACAGTAGTTTTTGAGATCTTTCACCATACTGTACTTTTTGAATCTGATTACTTTAGCCTGCATCCTTTTCCTAACGTATCCTGAAGAATCTTTCAGCTCAAGAGACGTTTCCACATTAGTCGTTTCAATTTCTTGGTCTTCATCTTCGTTCAAATTTTGAGTTCTCCTATTATGTTTGGTTCGGGAAAACTCATACCATGAGGCGAAAGCGGCTAGACTGAGATTTTCCAGTTCATCGGGCCTCACAATGTAGTGCTCGATGATTCCATCAGAAAAAACGTTAGTACTATCATCAGGCAATAATTCCAATTCAGATGGTCTTTTCAAAATGTGTACCCTTTCTTCAGGGGGTGAAGTGTTTATGAAAATATGAGCACGACTGCTCCGGCAAATTGGAATTAAAGTAGTATGTAACAGCATTCTTGGGCGCTAATTTCTTCACAATGAATAAACTTATTAGCAATAACTTTTAATCTCTCTTTTATACCACTGCCTTTATTTTTCGCTTCCTTGATTGCCTCCCTCAAGAGCTGTGACATCCCCTTTTGGGCTTTGCCGATGTAGGAAACTATATACATGAGGCAGGCGTACGGGTCTAGGACGTATTGAAGATCCATATTAGCGTTCCATAACTCCAAAATCTTTTTGTTGTACGGATTTATTCTTATTTCCTGCGGCGATCGTTTCAGAAGTACAGTAAACCTTCGAATTGGATAAGTTACAGCATCAATATACTCCTTTTCAGTCATGTTCAGAGTTTCCATAAATTCTTCAAATGTTTCTGGTGCAGTTTCAACTTTCAAATTTTCGATAGCATCTCGCACCAATTTGCTTCTAGCTTCAACCTCTTCAGCGTTTTCGTTTTCATCACGTTAAGATGGGTCGTAAATAATGGATCTACCCATTGGCGGAAAAGGTATTCCGAAACGACAGGATGACTGTCCACCATCACTCTTTTTACGACAGGTTCTGGAATGCTTGTGGGTTTGCAGTTTGACCAAGTTATTCCATTTTTCACTTCCATCCCCTTTCGAGCAAGTAACGTGTGAATCAATGAATAGGATAACCTCTTCTAAATTGGAGTTTTCACTTCCCAATTGTGGAGCGGTTTTATTCCATAGTAGAATATGAGCATGTGGTGATCCCCTCATTTGGAACTCTATCCTAATGTAGTAATCATCAATGGTTCCAATCGGCGACTCCTTGCTTCGCAGAAACTTGAAAAATTCTCTCAAACGATAATCAAAATATCGGCTGCAGGTGACAGGGTCCTCGTTGATAAGTTTAGCTCTCTCCATAAATCCCAAGGTTTTGACATATTCTTTCGCAGTGTCTCGAGGGTGTCCGGCAATTACGCACAAGGACTGCAAAAGCTCTTCCCATTTCGACTCAGCCGCACTCAGAGTAAGGAACCACGTAGGATTACCAAGTTGACGAACCATAGCCAGAAGGTCTTTTTCACGCTGTTGTAAATAGCCAGGAGAAGATCTAACGCTTTCCAAAACTTTGTAACCATCATCATGTTTCACCAAAGAATCCAAACTTCCCGGTGCTGTTAATTCTCCCGCTGTGTATGCTTGGCCAGCTTTGGACTTGGTTTTTCTCATGCTAATATTAGTAGCGCTTCGTAGTTTTGACGATACTAATTTTACATAGGAATAACATATTTTCGGAATATTCGAAGCACAACGCCTATCGCTGCATCTGAACTCCCATTTTATTTGCTGTGTGTATGTTGCCTTTGGTGGTAGCTTCAAGGCTTGACCAGCGTAAATTTGCGGGAAAGAAAGGTATTCGGAGTCTTCATCATAAAGAATAGATTGTGGTCTCTGTCCTTCTCCAGGAGCATAAGCAATACTTTCAATCTGAGGTGTAATTAGATCTTCAGATGAAAGCAAAAGGGTATCTCTGTTGCCATTATTTAATGGCGTTTCTTCATCAATTTCGTCCCATTCCTCGTCGCTGTCAGGTACTTGAGGTTCTGCAACAGCATTCTCTCGTGGATCTGTACCAACAGAGGGTGTATTGATTGCTTCAGTTGGCATGTCTTCTTCATTTGATATGAAGTCCATGATATTTGATTGGCTGAATTCCAAAGCCACGCCATATGTAACTGTAACTTCATGTTTTAAATATAACGGAGTTGTTATGAGAAATTTTAAAGCGTCCAGTATTTTCCTGGGACGAACTGTTTCAAACATATAGTGGTGTTGATATTCCTTCTTCCTCATGAGTTTAATTTGAACAACTTGAGTGTCATTGGGACATCTGGGTAGAATTGAAACTGAAGAGTCAATTGAAACTGGTACATTTACCACAATACCGCGGATGCCTCTTTGCTGATCAACTCCTAGTTTTCTTATCTGCATAAACGGTAATCGAGGAGATATCATTCTACACTCCAGTTCCGTTAGATTTTTCAACTCTGGAGGTAATTCGGGAAAAATGTAGCCATTTTCTATTGAGAGTGGTGGTATTTTCTTTCGGGAAACATAGCTATGGCAAGAACCACACAACAAAATATGTGATTAAAATTTGTTAAAAGAAGAGAAAACTTATGGCAATTAAATACAAGTATTTTATTAGGTGTAGAATGCCTAATTAAAATACATTAAGATGAGAGCTTTCGGCTCGTGAGCCTTCATCAGTCATACTAAAATCTAACGCGCGTGACCCTTACGAGGTGACCTCGGTTTTTAACAAATCATATCACGCCCTCTCTTGAACAAAATGCCTGTCGTCGATGACTCCCCAATATTTTGCTTCAGCACAACCTTGGTTTAAATTTAATTTTCCCGATTTCTTAATAAATATACCCTCAATAAACTTTCTTTTCCGCCAATTTTTCTCCCGATACAGAATTTTCGGATATTTAAAATCCATTACGTGACCTTTAGACTCCCAAACATGCACCGCTATACCATTTTCTTTATTATAGTTTTTAATACATTGCTTATGCCCTGAGAACCTATTTTTTAATGTTTGTTGTGTTTCACCAACATACATTTCGCCGCATGTTTCACATTTTACTTGGTAAACGACGCAGCGATTATCCAATAGGTTAATATCTCTTTTAGGCCTATTTTTAACTAAGTGGTTGTTTAAATTTTGTCCCCCTATATTTAATAATTTAACGTTAAATTTATTTTTTAATTGTCTACCTAATTTTTCACTAATTCCCCTAATATACGGGAGCGCTAAGCATGGTTGAGAGTCTCTAGGTCTATTGTAATCATTATTAACAATGTTATTTTTAAAAATCGCATCAATTAAACCATTTGGGTAATTACTATTAATTAACTGATTTTTAACAATGGCTTTATCAGTCTCAGGTTCGTCGGAGATATTTTCTATGCGGTGTTTTAAGCTTTTTACTATACCTAACTTTACAATTTGACTATGGCAGGAATTATAATCTAGAAATTTTTTACAATGAGTGGGTTTTTGAAATAATTGATGCGACTTTTAAAAATAACATTGTTAATAATGATTACAATAGACCTAGAGACTCTCAACCATGCTTAGCGCTCCCGTATATTAGGGGAATTAGTGAAAAATTAGGTAGACAATTAAAAAATAAATTTAACGTTAAATTATTAAATATAGGGGGACAAAATTTAAACAACCACTTAGTTAAAAATAGGCCTAAAAGATATATTAACCTATTGGATAATCGCTGCGTCGTTTACCAAGTAAAATGTGAAACATGCGGCGAAATGTATGTTGGTGAAACACAACAAACATTAAAAATAGGTTCTCAGGGCATAAGCAATGTATTAAAAACTATAATAAAGAAAATGGTATAGCGGTGCATGTTTGGGAGTCTAAAGGTCACGTAATGGATTTTAAATATCCGAAATTCTGTATCGGGAGAAAAATTGGCGGAAAAGAAAGTTTATTGAGGGTATATTTATTAAGAAATCGGGAAAATTAAATTTAAACCAAGGTTGTGCTGAAGCAAAATATTGGGAGTCATCGACGACAGGCATTTTGTTCAAGAGAGGGCGTGATATGATTTGTTAAAAAA
>JAEQBA010000103.1:0-24583 GCA_019434445.1 Phalangium opilio | reverse complement strand
GATTTTGCGAAGAAATGCTAACTTGGCCACGGGAAGATTTGGAAAGGTCTTCTCTTCTCCGATGAAAAGTAAATATTAACTGGGTAATTTCTTATGCTAATTTCAATAATTTTATTCTTGATATTTTATAGTCCTTTCAAAGTTCGCCATCGTCGCCGGTGGTTGTGGTCACGAGAACCACAAATCAAAGATACGACCCGAACTTCGTCAATCATACGAAAAGGAGCGGGCGTTTTAGCGTCAACGTTTGGGGATGTATTGGCGATGGCAGGGTCGGCATTTTGCCACCCATTGAGGGACGTCTAAACGGCCAGTCCTTATTCGGATTTTGCGGGACTCCATGCTTCCCTCTGTGGCCGCTATTTATGACGTGGAAGACCAAACCGGTAAGTTTTATTAACATTAATTCTATGGAATTTATTGACTTATCACATAAATATTTCAGCCTGTGGTTCCAACAGGACAACTGCCCCCGCCACAATGCCCGAATTGTGGCCAATTTCTTGGACCACGAAGGAATTAACGTGTTGGAATGGCCATCGCACTCGCCGGACTTAAATCCCATTGAAACCATGTGGCACATATGGCAAACAACATGGAAAAGAGAATTCCGGACACTCGAGAAGATATTCTCAACATGGTTCTTGCGGCTTACAACGCTTTGCCACCTGATTTCATCCGGAAATTATGTGTGTCCTTTAGGAAAAGGCTACGAATGTGTTTGCGCGTGAGGGGCGATTCGCTGCCGTATTAATTAAATATTGATAAGTTTTTTCTTTGGTTTACAAATTGATTTTTGCAAGCGGTTTATTTTTATTGCCAAATTGATGCAAAACGGTTTAGTCTAGTTAGCCATCATTATTGCTAAATATTTGTTTCCAAAAATTCGTATGTAACTTTTTCTCGCTTTTGATTTATTTACGTTTCTATATGGTAACAAACAGAAAAATAAAGGAATATTTAAAACCAATTTGCAGATTTTGAATCCCATATTTATCTTTTTCATGTCACATTCGAATTTACGTTATCCCTTCATGTTCCGCAGGATCTAACTGGTACTACCCCGACTCATCTAATATATAACAGCCTATTTTTTCTCGCGCCGCCCGTCCGAATTCACTTTTCGTGATTTTCAAACGATTCATCTACTAGTTATAAGACCTATCTGCATAGTGAAACATCCAGGAATATCTCTGAATGATTTTAAAAATCAAAATAGATTCTGATTTCATCGATATTTTAAAACTGGCACCTTCGGCCAATAGCGTAACGCCCTGGCCTGCCTTCCAGTTTTGGGGTGTCGATTTGCCGTTTTATCTGCAGGTTCTAGTATAGGTTGGGCTTAGATTCAATTTTAGCCACCAAGGAGTAGTTGTCACCAAGGGGAAAAAATTGCAAAAACATTATTCGCTACCGCCCGTTGGTGTATTAGCCGCAACGGGCTTTTCTTCTAGTAGTCCATAATCGACGTAACCTATATGGCCATTTAAACGTCACTCGATATATTTTCACAAAATGGCGGCGGCTTTACTTTCTCCTAGGATGAGGGAAAATGACCGGGGGATTTTGCCTTGAGAATGGGGCTTTTCTTTCTTCTAGGATGAGGGAAAATGACCGGGGGATTTTGCCTTGAGAATGGGGGGGGTGGCTTGCGTTCTTCTAGGATGAGGGAAATGACCGGGTGATTTTGCCTTGAGAAATGGGGGCTATACTTTTCTTTTAGGATGAGGGAAAATGACCTGGGGATTTTGCCTTGAGAATGGGGGGCTTTACTTTCATCTAGATGAGGGAAAATGACCGGGGATTTTGCCTTGAGAATGGGGGCTTTACTTTCTTCTAGGATGAGGGAAAATGACGGGGGATTTTGCCTAGAGAAGGGGGGAAAACGACTGGGGGTTTTTTCTAAGGAGGGGTTTTTTTTTTCAATACTGGGGATTATGACATGGGGTTTCGGTCTTGAGGGTATTTAGTCCGTATACCGTTTCGAAGTAAATTTAAGATTCGGAACTAAAAATCCACTTGTATTTGTGGTAACTGCTGTCGTACTAACAATGTTACGATAGGCCTGGCAATAGAAAAGCCCAAAATTTCATACCAATGATCATTTGAAAATACTGTTTTCACTCATGACCCATACAAGACATTCAGAAATTGAACGTCACAGCAATCGTAAATTTAAACATTATTTCCGTGAATAAGTTAGTGTGGTGTGTAAGGATTTCAAACTAGTCTAGCTACGCGGCGTTATTCGGGTGTAAAAATTGACTTAAACCAGGTGTTTGACAACTCTCAAATTCAAAATAACAATGCTTAACCAGGGTTTTATTCATAAAACTGATATGTTGCGGGTCTATAATAGGACGTTCCTAAGAGAGTGAATAACTAGACATTCGTAGACCCAGCCTCAGCTAATCCATATGTGAAGTCATCCTCTATTGTTAGTGGTCAAATTGGGTAACTAACCGTGTCTGTGCATAAAGACTAAATAAACTAAAATTCCAACTAACTTTTCAAATATAAGATCACAGCTACTTATGAACCTTCACCTTATGGGTTATATTTGGCTTGAGTAGACCGACTGTTCTGATTATTCATGGTGAAGTCAAAATATCGTGAAGCTCGGTCATAACAGCAGCTTAGATTACGAGATTTAATCCAAACAGGTAAAACTACTAAACAGGGCCGGGATAATCACAGGACACAGGACATTGTCCAATTAAATTTGAAAATGCCCCATATTTTTTTTAAAAAATTAAGGTCACTTGACATTGTGACCGATAAATATTTCCGAAGTTGAGATAGCTTGACTATTATGTTTCGACGACACTATTTTTGGAAACTCCGGAGGACAGGGGTTCTATATATTTTCCAGTCAAAGGAGAGGTTACTGGACACACGTTATATAATAATTTTACCTTATTTCAGGCCCTGCTACTAAACCAATGGGAAAGTAGTCTTTACATTTAAAAAAATTCCTTGTGACATTTACAACGGTCAGGTAATATTGAAGTGAAAGACTAAATTCTTAAAATTAGAACATTTATGTATCCCTTTAAACATAGTGAAAAGTTAAAGTTAGCTGGAACTTACTAATTCGTCATATCAACAAAAAGATAGGTAGAAATACCCTATATGGGATGTTCTAGATATCTGGGTAACGGTTTTCATTTTCACTTTTTGTGGAACTTGGAGCGTTCTCAATTTTGTAAATTAAACAAATTGAAATATCTTGCGAAATATTAAAGATACAAGGAAATTGAAGACATTCTTCTAATTATAAATTGACCCCCCCTGATTAGTGTTCGTACGGGGTTAAAATTTAATCGGGTCGGGGTCGGGGTCGGGGGCAGGTTATCCCCGAAAAAACAAGTCGGGGTCGGGGTCGGGGTAAGACATCAGCTAGTAGGTAAGAACTGTAAAAGCCCAATAAATTCCGACTTTTCCGAGCTACGCAGCTACGATTCCCATGAAAGACCACTGCCATTACAAAAGACGGGGAGGCCGCCGATCCACGAGAGGGAGGATGGTGAAACTTTGAATTTGGGTGACTGTTTTTACTGTATTTTGTTTGTTGTTAGTTACCCCCTTGCCCTTTTTTTTCATAAAGGAGAAGCGGAGCACTTATTTGAGACGAATGAGATGATTGTTTTGGCGCAGGACAAAAAATAATTTGCTGAAAATAACCTAACCAAAATCTAACCCCGAAAAAAAACCCCGACTACATTTTACATTTTAGGTACCGGGGTCGGGGTCGGGGGAAAAAGTCGGGGATCCCCGTTTTCGGGGTCGGGGTCGGGGTCCCCGTACGAACACTACCCCTGATAACGAAAATCACATTTATTTTCTCCAAAAACTAATATTTAAAAAGTTGAACATTTTCAGATTTTCGAAAAATTCGCGTTTTTTTAGCACGTGCTCGACCTACGACTTCAAATTTTGGTCTCATTTGATGGAGAACTAAAATATCATCTATCTTAGTGTCAAATGTTAATTCTCTGTGATCAACGGTTTTTGAATTAATCAAAATATTCGGAAAAAAAATCAACGGGCAAAGACTTTTCTAACAGACTGTACACCATAAGCAACAATTTTTTGGAATCAATTACTATGCCACCGACCAAAGCGAAAATAATAGTTTATATCTTCTGTAATTCCATAAATATGCAAGAAAACAAGAAGGCAGGTACTGTTAAGGCGTGGACTGGGTTTTCCCGGTCTCCTCTTTTTACCTGTCAATATTTGATTGATTGTGTAGGCTTATAGTTTTGTAAGATTTAACAAAGGATGCTTTTGTAGGAATAAAATTTATAGAGACCGTAATATAAAGTAAAATACTACTTTCTTTAAAAGTATAAGTTCTAATAAAAAAGACATTTTTTCAATTTTCATTTTAAATTGCATTTGATTTAACCTATAGTAATTCTCTATCATCGTAAGGAAGATGATAAATTTTATATATTTTTAAATCTTACGTAAGTCATTAATTTTTATATAGAAAGCGTTTAGTTGTTTTCTAACGTAAAGTTCCAAGACTAATCTTTCAACATGTATAGTTTTTTAAAGGTATGATAAATTTCTTCAGTGTTTTCTAAGGGTTTTTTTCTTCAATCTTGATTTTTATATTTTTGGTGTACGTCTCTGTTTCGTCAAAGCTAAAGGGTATGTTTTTAGTAGTCCCACGTCTGATAAAATTACATTTAGGGAACTGTTTTAAATGTTCTTCGTAAGGATCATCGATGGGTTTCCAGGCTAATAAAATGCCATTGCATCCAAACACTGTACTATATCGTCGGTATGTAACGAATACTATTTCGATTGGCATTGTCTCTTTTTCAAAAGTTTAGAAATTTAGCCTCTTAAGGAATTAAATGTTATATTTAAATGCCTAGTTACTACCGGGGCTGATTATTGCCTATTCCGTTAACACGTTCATGCAATGGTTTTGGGGTTGGTCGAACCATTTGTTATCATTGGAATTTATTTTGTGATTTATTGCTCACACAAATGTGTTATGTCCAAGTTTATGTCATGGAGCAGGCCGACTTCTCGCCTACACAATCATATTCAGGACCGTGAGAAACTATAGGGTCATAGGTTAGCTTAAGGTAGAGTTGAAAGTAACTTTTTGAAAAGTGTACAATGTGAAGATATCAAAGGATATTTTCACAATTGAGAATCTCTAGAAATGCTTTACACACCATGTTTTTTTATTTTACCCCAATAAAATTAAGTATTTACGGTGTTTGTAACAAAATTCTATTTATAGGCCACTCTTTTGGCGACATTTTTTTTGACATAAAGCAAATCCATCGTTCTTTTGTTTGTAAACTATTAGCAGGCATGGGTCCGAACTACATAGTGAGAAAACATCTGGTAACTGATAAGCAATAAATCAGGACATTGTTAATTATTGAATAATGTGGGCGTGTCTATTAAGAAATTTCGTTAGCTTAAGGTAGCATTTTTTTTGAAAAATTTACAATGGTTTTTATGACCTGTTAGAAAAATTCGGAACGTTATTATTTAACAGACGTGAGGATAACAAAGGGTATTTTCTCATTTGAGAATCTCTATAAATACTTTACATACCATGTTTTTATGTATTATCCCAATAAAATTAGGTATTTACGGTGTTTGTAAGAAAATTCCTGACTAATAAGCAATAAGGGCTATTGTTAAATGATTGAGGAATGTGCGCGTTTTATTATGAAATTTAGTATAAAAGGGGCTAAGGAAATGATCAAAATACACAGTCGATCTTCAAACACCGAAAGATAAACATGGATCCTGAAACTCTCCGTACAACTTTGAACGAACTGACTATAAATAGACCCTGGCCGTTACGTTTAATATACGAGTTTTATTTCTACCTATGCGCCTATCTGCGAATAGATCCAGTGCACGGACCTCAGATTCTGCCACAATTCGTAGTACAAGGTGACTTAAATGTTAGTCAAGCTTGCCTCGACTTACTCGAATATATGAAAACAGTTGCTGGAACACCCGAGGACTGTAATAACCTAGAAGAATTGGAAACCTAAGGAATCTAATTCCTAGTCCCTTAAGAAATGAATACTCAGATCGCCTAGCGAAACGACAAGAAGAAATTGAACGGGATATACAAGAAGAAGAAACACTAATCGCCGACTTCAACAACTCGCAATATGACAAAGAGATAGCCGAGTTTTTAACCGAACGGATCAAGGACCACACGCAGAGGAGGCACTATTGAACGATACCTTAGAGAGGGAGAACGGTTCTGAAGAGGCGCTTTCTGACGATGAAATCGATGTACAATGGGGAGGAGGAGAAACGGACCCGCCCATACCTATTGACAACCGTACCCTCTTGCGAGATACTCGGGCAAAGTGAGAAATTTTACAAACATTTTAACATGTATGGTCGGGAGGTGGTTCTGAGAATTACTGAAGATCCCGTCGCTAGTGTATGTACCGTAACAAAATGCATCCTTAGTAAGTACAGGCCTACAGATTACGTCCAAATCACTTTAAAGAGTGCGGCAACTATTTGCAGATCCGAACTAGAATTATCTTTTAGAAGAGCAGATCAAGTCGACCGTAATATTCTTTTCGACCAGCTTAGTGTTATGTTATATGATGACGAAATGGAATCATTTTTTCCTGGGTCCTATTAAACTGATTTTTAGCATTGTACGAATACCTGAGGGCAAGACCCTCACGTTACCCCGAGGTATTAAACCTTTTAATCTATTTTGCAAAGATAGACGTGGTATTGTACGTATAGTTAATTCAGATAACATCTGTCTTGCCCGAGCTCTTTGTGTGGCTATATCTCATAGAAATTATGCTAATGATACAACCGAAGACAAGATTATAAAGACCCATTACCAATCATTATCTACATTATAGAGATGAGAACAAAATGCAGCAAGAAGCTGCTTTAGAACTATGTCTTAAGGCAGGAGTAAGGGCTAGTGATTGTGGGACGGCTGAATCTTTTCAAAAGTTCAAAGTTTATTTAAGTCAATATTCGATTTTCGTCTACAAATTCGAAAACAGCGTCCCTGTTTTGATTTTAGGTGAAAACGATCCCGATGATAGTAGGCCCCGCCTCTTTTTATTGAATGAAAATAACCATTATAACGTTTATAACAAGATTAAGACCACTTTTTAATCATGACCGATTCTGCGAAAAATGTCTCGTACCCTATTGGCGAATACAATCGCATAAATGTAATGACTTTTGTTTTAGTTGCATGAGACCCACTATATGCCAAGGTCCCAAGATAGCTTGTGGGTTTTGTTTGCGAAAATTCTTAGGCGATGATTGTTATCAAAGTCACTTAGCATCTTCCAGCAATAAAAAGTCGCTATGTGAACGTCTTTTTCACTGTAAAGACTGCTTAAAAATTATTGATTTTTCCCGAAGAACTGCGATGCATACGTGTGGGGGTATATATTGTCCAGTCTGTAAGAAATATCAACCTAGCAATCACATATGTTATATCCAGGTTATCAAAGATAAACCCCTGAAAGTGCCATCCGTTAAGAAACCTAGACCTAATCAGCCAAACCTTATGTATATTTTCTTTGATATAGAATGTATACAAACTAAGGTTTGTCAGGAAAAGTTAGGAGCCTATGAACACCAGGCTATCCTGTTAGTTAGCATAACCATGTGTGAGTTTTGTATAGACGAAACATCCCTAAATTTTAACTGTATTATGTGTAGTCAGTTTGGTAAGCGTAAACAGCAATTTTCAGGCGGAAATCCTATAGCTTTATTTTTAGATTATTTAATGCAATTGCATGCCGTTAAGAACGTCATCATACTGTCTCACTATGGCAGTAATTATGATAATCAGTTACTAATTCGAGAAATCATTAATAGGGATGAAAAATTCGTTCCATCTTTGAAAATTAACGGAACTCGAATTTTAGAAATAAAATTGTTTAACTTGCTATTTCTGGATTCTTATAATTTCATCCCTGTAGCCTTAGCAAAGTTTCCCGCTACTTTTGGTATACCTGATGCAGTCAAAGGGTATTTCCCACATTTTTTATTCAATGTAATAGAACACAATTTTGATGTAAATAGACAGAATGAAACCAACTATGTTATAGAAAGTAATCTGCCCCCTATCGAAGCTTATGGTTGTCAATATTTTACAAGGAAGAATTTAGATGCCTTCTTAAAATGGCATAACGCTGAAGATAGTAAAGGTAAAGGTTTCGACTTCTTGAAGGAACTCAATTATTATTGTGAGAACGACACGGTTTTACTATTCCTAGGATGTTTAACTTTTCGTACCCTACTGCTTAAAGTAACAGGCGTTGATCCATTTAATTGCGGCGCAATTACTCTTCCTGGCGTGTGCTCTCACGTGTTTCGCCGAAATTATCTTAAACCCGATACTATAGGCATCATACCGGCAAATTATTATAGACTTAGTGAAAATCAGTCAATGGGTGCTATAGAATGGCTTGAGTGGACCGCACACAAACGAAATATATCTATCCAATCATCCTTTAGAGGTAAAGAAACCAGAATACAAAAACTCAAAGTAGACGGTTTTTGTGAAATCAACAAGGAAATATTCGAATACTGGGGGTGTTTCTATCATGGGTGCAAAATACACTTTCCTTTAAACAGAAACAAGGCTTTGCACGGGGACCCTGCTCAGAGTTTGAATACTAGATTTTAGTAGCATGAACGTGTTATCCAAATTTGAATCCCTCAATTATATAGTAAATATCAAATGGGAATGCGAATGGCAGAAAGAAAAAGCGAATAAACCCGAAATAATAGAGTTTTTAAACCATAATGATATTAAGCCTAAAATAGTAAAAAGATTAGACCCCCGTGATCCATTCTTCGGAGGCAGATGTTGTGCCACGAAATTATACCATAAAACAACAGGATCAGAGCGTATTCATTACGTGGATTTCACAAGTTTATACCCTTTCATTAACAAACCACCCTGAAATAATATTAGACAACTTTCCCAACATATTTTCGTTTGATGGACTTCTTAAATGTGACGTCTTACCGGCGCAAAACCTCATTCATCCCGTTCTGCCGGCTCGTATTAATGGAAAATTAACGTTTCCATTATGTTACACCTGCTGCAAAACCCAATTTCAAGATGATTGTGAACATACTCCAGAACAAAGAGAATTGCGAGGTACATGGGTAGTCGATGAGTTACGCCATGCAGTAGAGAATGGTTACACAATCACGCGAATGTACGAGGCTTGGTCATACAAAGTCACACAGTATGACCCCAAAACAAAGCAAGGAGGACTGTTTAAAGATTATGTTAATACCTTTTTAGAGTATAAAACCCTAGCTAGTGGCTTCCCTGCAGATTGCCAGACTCTAGAAGATAAGGAGAACTACGTTAAAAACTTCAAAGACGAAGAGGGCGTCGAACTGGATATCACAAGAATAGAGAAAAATGAAGGTCTCAGATGCCTTAGCAAACTTATGCTCAACTCTTTTTGGGGTAAATTTGGCCAGAAAACAAGACACACCTCTACCGAATTAATCAAAGATGCCAACAAATTGTACGGATTAATATTAAATCCAGACTTGGAGGTGAAAAGTTTATTAACAATCAACGAAACCACAGTATTAGTAAAGTACGAACACATTCTCGAAAACGAGATTGTGCACAAACACACAAACGTAGTCATCGCTTGTTTTACTACGACTATGGCCCGATTACATTTACTAAAACATCTTGAAAAGGTCGGTGACCTTTGTTTTTATTATGACACGAATAGTTTAGTGTACCTCTCACCAGATGGCACTCATTTGCTACCCACTGGCGATTATTTAGGGGAGCTCAAAAATGAATTAGAATCTTATGGACAGGATGCCTATATTTGTGAATGGGGGAGTGCTGGACCCAAGAACTATTCTATGGACATTCTCGACCCTAAAACGGGCAAAAAAACCAACATTATTAAAGTTAAAGGATTTTATTTAAACGCCTATACAGAAAGTTATATAAATTTTGAAACAATGAAGAAACTACTGGGGGTATACAATGAAGGTGAACCTCTAATGAACTCGATTCAAGTCCCTATTGGCCCTCAAATCAGACGTCTGCAAGATCACACACTGATCACGATCAACCAGACCAAAACATATCAGGTCGTTGTGGATAAAGTTAGAGTTCTACCTGAAAATAAAACTGCCCCCTACGGTTATATTAATTAGAATCTTTGACTTATTCGACATAAGTTACTTGTATATATTTTAGATACCCAGTATCAGTATTTTAATAGGTATCTCAAGTATTATTTATAGTAATATTAACGTATTTTAACTATTAACATGTAACAATATTTTAACGAATATACAGTGTTTTTGGTACTGTTTTTGCATCTAATAAGCTTTTTTAATTAGTATATATTAGCACTATAGTTTAAAAATTAGTATACTGTTTTGTATAAGTGTAATTTTTATTTTTTTTGATGATAAATATAGTAACGTTTTTTTAGTAATATTTCGATATTTTTATCCGAAATCGTATATCAGTAATTAATCGTGTCAGGAAAAATATATTTTTTCGTCAATCCTGTGAACATTTTAGTTTAATAACTAGCCTCATATTTGTACCAAAATCGTATAATAACCATTGTAGCTTTTAAACCATATTAAAAGTAGTATTGCTATATTTTCTATGAGGGTATATGGGTATATATGTACTTAATAATCTCGCATGCCGTAATATTGTTCTATTTTTAAATGATGTATGCTATGTAACCCGTATTTTCTGATGTTTTTAGTAATATTTCGCGTTTTAACTCGAGTAATTGTACTTATTCTCCAAATTCGTATTAAAACTAATGTGAATCAAATTTTATTTATGATGTTTTAGTAGTACTGCTTCATTTTAGCTTCTAATTACCAGCTACCAAACTGTGCAAAAAACTGTTGTAATACCTCGTTTATGGTATTAAAATGTACTATTGTTTTAACTCAGTACCTTAATAACCAATGCAAAACACCCTTGCTGTAGAACCGCGTCGTAGCTAAATCTGTAAATGTATTTTGCAATGTAAACCATATCTCAATTAAAACTAGTTCTTTAGTATGACATAAGCAGACATGGAGATACCTTAAAATCATACAGAGAATAGCATTACAGGATGATGTAGAAAGGGTCTACTGAACCTATATAAATCATCCACTAAATGTATACAATATCCTACAATACCACTATGGGCACTACATACCTTTACCATCGCCAAGTCACGTCAGATCAATGCACTAAAATATAAATTCAAATTTCACGCCATCACCTTAATAATCAACTAAATCTCCCGTCACAACTAGGGGGGCGTTACAAATCAAATTTACCGCCAACAATATCACGTGACGTCATCAATTTCACCCCCCCTAACAACCCCCCCTACCCTCCGGCGCACCACCGCCTACAGAGAAGATTGAAGAGTGGGAGGTAATAAACCCCCTCCTCCTCACAGGACCACCGTATACCGAGAATCTCATCGGTATACGGTGGTCTATACTCTCTTACAAGGGCCTATCGGGCCTGTAGAATTGAAGATTTCAGATGATTTCAAATGGTTTTTGAAGCGACATTATCCGCATCACTCAGGGACTTTAAAAACCAACAAATATACGAGACAAAAAGAAAGTCAATATAAATCGAGGTAGGAGAGTACAGGTGTGTGAATTTGAGCCACTATATACGCCAGTGGGGCTGAAATGATTGCGAAAACGAAAGTAAGCAACCAAGACTTAACCGCTTGGCTATTATGTGACGCCGCGATCCGGTGACTGCCACAGCATATCAGAGAAAACCCAGCTGTTCGCTTTTTTCCTGTCATTAGACGTAGTGCTAGCGAATCCCAACTCTATTTTTGCGTGTTACATCACAGTCTCTTCAAACAAATTGAGAAAAATGGTGCTATGGCTTGGTATGTTAAATATAATAATATGCAAAGACTAATTACTTTTTCTGCTACTATTTTAGCATTTATTAGGTGTTATACTACTTATTTGAAACGGTGTTTAATAATGGTGGTGCTTTCCTTTAACTTTACGCAATACTTAGTAGTCTAATTATTACAATATTGTTAACATCTTGGATTTTGCGTTTATGACATTTACAGATACACTTAAGCAATGGAAATTTCAATAACAATCTGATTTTCCAAGCGACAGAATTTTAGCCTTACTATCAGACAGACAAAACATTTTTAAGGTTTCATATTGAAATAAATCTGTTCAGCCGCAGTTAGCAAACAAATGTCTATGTAAAATATTTTCTCTCAGTGTGGTTCTTCGATTCTCCATCACGTTCATTTACTTTTCATGGCTTTGAATACTCCTTCTAAGCACAAAACAGCCGATGAAATTGAAATTCCAATCAACAAAATGTAGATTTCAAGAATTACATTTTCCAAAGTCAGAGGTTTAACAGCTTCTTCCTCACGGCCGTGTTTAGGTACGAACATATTGGGTGTTTTGTAGTTACATTTAAACCGGGCAAGTTTTATTATTGGTGGAATTAAATCAGCACTGCTAAACCATGAAGCTCTGTAAAACAAATTCTAAATTAATGATGATTTCCAGGAAGTACAGGTCACAGCATAGGTTAGGAGTACTCAATTTATAAATTAGATCGTGATTCAAGTGGCGACATGAAATATTGAAAGAAATTGGAGAAATAAGAAGCATAGGAAGTTAATAAGAAAAAATACAAAGTAGAGGTATTTCACGAAAACAACTTAATACGTTTGCTAATAATTAAGAAATTTTGAGAATTATATTAAATATGCAAAAAATTCGAACAGTGCGAAATATTAGAAATATCAGAGGATATTACGAAATAACAAATACCACTAGTGTTTCTAAAAATTGCACAGATAAAGGCGAGGTTGAATTTATTCCCTTCAGAGTAAATCCATTTCCATCAGCTAGAGCCTACCTTGCTGCATAATTTTTTTTTCTGCGCGAACTAGCCTTAGCCGCGTAGCTCTAGTATTCCGTTATATAGTTCCACTCCTATTCCTCATAGTTTATTTACTAGGATTTTTTTATAGTGAATATTACACTAGAGTGAAGGTCTCCTTATTCCTTTATTGAAGAAATATTGTTGACGAAACAGTGCTTTATATGTAAGAGCTATTTTACACTACATTTTTGTTCATGATGGCTTGAAAAATTATAAAAAACTGCTTTTGTTGACAAAGCTAGGAATATGTAAAAGTTAAATGGACAAAATTGATTCGCTGAAGTAACAGACATTGGAATTTTCAGAATTAAAGACATGATTATGAAACTTTAGTTATATGAAAAAATATCATTTTCGTTTCTTAACCAAAATACCAATTTCTGAAATTATATTTCATAAAATCCGTGGAGTATTTAATTGTAAGTTTTATAATCCCTTATTTCAATTAACAGTGATGTGTATATGTCTACTTGAATATGAAAAGAAACTTATTATTTTTTTTTAGAATACCAAGTATTAACAACTATTAAGGGAAATTTTAAAGCTGGAAAATCACAAAAATTTCGTGCCAAAAAACATCACTTGAAACCAAATTAAAATCCGTTTAAAATTTTGAATCATCATGTCTTGGGCTCTAAAAGTCAAGTCACTTTATACATAGTTTTCATATAAGAGAGAGAGAGCCTTTTACCCCTAAATTTATTCCCCGTTCTCTCCCCCGTGTCGGGCTGAAAAATATTCTGCGAACCAAAGCTAGCAAACGAGTTTTCAGTATAACGTTGATTTTCCCAAAGAACTTGGGATAATATTAGGGTTTGAGGATTCAAATTGTTATTTATGGTCGATTGCTTACTTCTCACTGTAATTTTAAAAATCGGTCAGATAAGAGTTTGTCAATATCATTTTTTGGATTACCAAATAGCCCTGGTCCATATTGAAATAACAGCGCTGCTACGGCGGTCGCTCATTCTCCGGGGCGAAAGCTAGCGCCATTTTCAAAGGTGCAATGCTGCCAGAAACGTATCCCTATTACTTTTCGGACTGATTGTCGTCGGCTGCTATTCATTCTGTTTTCAGACACTGAATATCCGAAACAGGGTGAGAAATAAGGAAAATCTTTAAACTGGTCATTTGACCAGTAGAGCCCAAGGGTTTTAATTAAAAAACTGGTCAATGACCACTTTATATTTCTACATACTGTCAGAGCTGCACTGAAATGGTTCTAGGTTTTATATACTGTTTATTTGTTTTATATGAATTGATTTCTATATCTCACTCAAAAGTTAGTTTATATATGTTAATAAAAATAATTAAACTTGGAACCTTTAATGGAAACATGTTCCATTTTAATACGAATAGAATTTTCTAGGTTTGAAGTGTTTAAATATGTTGTATTACAAACACTAAAGCCTCTTACAATGAAAGACTAACGACTCATAAAAACAACGCACATCGCAGCTAGTCTATAGGCACTGGTGCTAACCGGTCCGGATAACGGAGTTCCGTCACTTTCCCCTTCCGTTCTTCATTGAATCATTGCTTACAAGCAATATGTCACCATGGAGTAGTATAACAGGAGACTAATTGTTGTGTTATGCTTCTACAAGTAAACTTTTATTGTATATACATCAAAACTACTCCATGGTACAGTGCGCCGGGAATTTATTTTTTACTAAAGAAGGGCAATTTAAAAAGTGGTCACGGTGACCACTAGACCCCAGGCATTTAATAAATGAACTGGTCAAGGCAATTTTTAAACTGGTCATTTGCCCAGTGCCACCGCCTTATTTCTCACCCTGATCCGAAAAGGTTAATTTTCGTTCATAGAAACTTCAATTGGCTTAATTTCAGTACTATTTAATCAAGTTGGAAGCCTCAATTTCTATTGAAGAAAGTATAGTAAAAATCTTAAGATAGACGCTGCCATTTTATAATTGTGCCATCAAGTTCTCTCAATTTTGAAGCAGACGATAATCAGTTACAGAACCACGGCCCAGTCGTTCAAGGACGTGATTAAGTTAGCCATGCTAAAAAAACCCTCTCTCCATATTTGGCGGCTGATCACGTGATATTATTCCCGCGTAAACGCCACAAGATTAATGAGAACTCTGCGGCGCTACCAACCCTCAAATTCCAACGCTTGTCAGGACGTGCGGTTCCCCCCACCACGGAAAGCAACCCCAATGGATTAATCTCGCTTTATAGTTCAGAAACGGTTTAAATAGCTCCGATGGAAAGACATGCCATTACCACTGAAATAGCTTTCGCCATACCGGACTCTTACGTGGGCATTGCCACGGGCCTACAAGAACTACTCGAACAAGACCTCCACATCGGGGGCGGCATCATTGATCCGGACTACCGAGGTCCAGTCAAGGTCATCTTCTTCAATCTCACGGACAAACATTACCACGTCACCCCAGGAATGCCAATCGCCAGACTTCTTCTAGCCCCCACCTACTCCCGAGTGGTGGAGGAGGCTACCGCACTCTCCAGTACTGATCGCGCGGCGCAAGGGTTCGGGTCCACTGGACTCCAGTGACCAAACTACGGCACGAGTTTCTGTTGCATTTTCCGTAACCCCAACGGACTACCACATCCCAAGGCTGTAAATACACTCTTTGAAATGGATCTCTATCTCCCCTATTTTTGTATCTTCCCTTGCATGACGGGCTAGCGGACCACCGTCCCGAACGGCCCAGGATTAATTAAATAAACTCTGCGGCGCTCAAATGGACCGGAGCCTCCGGGATGAACTAGGCCCATGCATGTCAAATTTTATGTGGGGAAATATCCAGTTTGTTAGATGGCGCTTATTTTTCCGTTGTGACAGGGGTCTTCCTTAAATTATCGTTGATATTTTAGGGGTCAGTCATAAAATTTTTATGATAGAGAAAAGTTTCATCCTAAAATTAACGTAAATGTTTTTGGGTCTCTTCACTTTTTACTGAATCTTTCTGTTAGATTAGATTGTATGAAACCATGATTCTTTAAAAAAAATTAGATGTTAAATTATTTCAATTGAAATAATTCAGTAAGAGTAATAAAACCGTATACTTACAATCCGCGACCTTGGCCCAAGTACTTAAGCAGTCGACAGGGTCACGGGGTTGAACTTTGTTTATTTTACGGTCGTGTCAGCGCCCCCAAGCGGGAAAACACGGCGAACTAAATTAGTTAGAAAAATATTCGCGCTTCGCCACACGCATGGGCCTAGTTCATCCCGGAGGCTCCGAATGGACCAATACTATATCGTAACCACTATGGCGCTAAAATATAAGGGCTCTCAAAAAGAAGACAGCAGGTAAAGGCCCTTCATCGAGAATTTAGGACTGTTCATGAGCCGAGCTGAGCGAGCTTTTAAAAAGCTCGGCTCTGCTCGAGTCAAAAAAAAAACGGCGGCTCTAGCTCGGCTCGGCTCGAAAATGATCGAGCCGAGCCGAGCTGGCTCGATTAACATATATATCTTGTAACGGGGAGCCCGTTACCAGGGTTCACCACCAGATGGAGCAAGGTACAATAACCCCAGGGATCCCCGCTAGACGGCGCCCATTCCCGGAGTACTGAACCTTGGACCTGTCGTCTGCTCGAGCCCCGGATTGGACGATCCCCGAGGCCAGAGGGGATAAGTTCAAAGGTAGCCCGGGAATCAGGGCAGTTGGAAGATGACCGGCATCAAGATCAATTTAATACCTTTTGTTATATAAATTAACTTTATTTGCTTGTTTATATGTTTTTTATCGGATTGTAATAGATATATATTAACTTTACTAACGGATTGTAAATATAAATTAACCGGCTTGCTATACAAATAAATGATTAATTAACTGAAACTACGTAGTCGTGTGTTTTCTGGACTCAGTGAAAGCGCGCGATTACAATTGGTGCCCCGAGTGAGGACATAACTTTTTGATTTTCGCGCCTTTATCTCCCGGAGTTTGTGTTTATTACGGACTTGCGTTTTTATACGGACGTCTTTACACCGAGTGAACTTTTGGTATACTACCGGACTTGTGGGCTGATGTGCATCTTAGTGTGTTCCTTCTGCACAACGTGGGATTAGAACACCCTACAGTGAGCCCCTGATCCGGCCTGGGGGGATCTTTGAGGGTGTTCCGCAGACGACGGGAACACTCTACCAGCACGACCAACCAGGGACTCTACGAACGATAAGTCAATCTTACGAATTTCTTTACTCGGTTATATACTCTGTATTTTGGTTCGGTAAGCGTGAGCAAAGGGGCTATGTAGGATTCCCCGGTGGGCTACATCTCGCTCTCTGAACCGCGTGATAGGGTGGAGCTTAAGTTTTTGGCTTCTTTTTGTCGGTGTTTGCCAGCACCCAGTTTTTTGGAAGCCATTTCACGTTGACTGCCGAACTAGTTATATCACAAGATTATTAAGTTTATCCGACTACGAAGAAAAGTTTTTCTTTTTCTGATTTCCGTTGCTTTACTTAATTAACATCAATTTCTCGGTAAGATTACTGAATTAATTCTTACTTTGGGTCAAATTAATTATCTAAATGAATAAAATCCGTAAACCATCTATCCTAAGCCTCGGTCGCTAAGCGTTTTTGGGCCGCGTCATTGTGTATAGGTAGAGCTTAACTTCAGGGGCCGCCATCTTAGGCCTCGGTCTTATTGCCAGATAGGCCTTCTTAATTTAATTGGTCTTCTTATTTGTTCAAATCTAAAATGGGGCTTTATTTTTTCTTTGATCAAATATTTTTACCGTATATTATTCCATTTGCGGTTACTGTTACCCTGGGTTATGTGGGTCTTTTGATATTACGGGAAATCGGTACTACCGTGGGTTATAATCGACATACCCCGTTACATGGATTTAATATACCCCCGCCTCGTCAAGGTATTAATCCCCAGCTGCCAATTCGCAATATTAAACAGACTGGGCCTCCCATACCCCTAACATTAAACCCTGGTAACGGGTGTCAGGTGCAAGCGCGTCCCGGCTCTTTTGACCTAATGGACCGGTTCCTCAAGGATTGTGATTTAGAATATAAGGGCCTTAATGGCTCAGGACCTCCCCATAGGGCAACTTCCAGTATATTATCCCGGTCTAGTAGTGTCTTACGACCTTCCGAGTTAGATGCTGTCGATATTCAACAACGTAAAGCCTGGCAAAATTGGGCTAGGATTGAAGCCGAAAGAATTCGGACCCGCGTAGGTCCTTTTCGTGAAGACCTAGGGACGGGTGAGCTACATCGGGAGCCACTGCGGGGAATTACCCCTTTATTCCCGTTAAGGGCACCCCCTCCAAATATCCAGGTACTGAGAACCTCGTCGCCCTTGCATCAGAGACAGGTATTAGCCTCTGCCCCCCCCCCTCTCCCCTTCGACCAGCCGGGGGAAGCTCCTCGTATGGTAACATCTGGTAATAGCTCGGGTAGAGGCCCTGTTCTTCGACCTCCGCATGTTCCAGTGGTCAACCCACCTCGAACACCACCTCCAGTAACTCGTAGAACGATGGGGACCAACCCCTCACCCCCTGCTACGCCAGCTCAACATATTCCGGTAGTCAATCCACCTCGAACACCACCTCCAGTAACTCGTAGGACGAGGGGGACCAACCCCTCACCCCCTGCTATGCCAGCTCAGCATCAAACACCACCTCCAGTAACTCGTAGGACGATGGGGACCAACCCCTCACCCCCTGCTACGCCAGCTCAGCATCAAACACCACCTCCAGTAACGCGTAGGACGAGGGGGACCAACCCCTCACCCCCTGCTACGCCAGCTCAGCATCAAACACCACCTCCAGTAACTCGTAGGACGATGGGGACCAACCCCTCACCCCCTGCTACGCCAGCCCAGAATATTCCGGTGGTCATTCCACCTCAAACACCACCTCGAGTAACGTATAGGACCATGGGGGTTAATCCATCACCCCCTGCTGCCCTCGCTCAGCAGGTTTCGGTGGGCAATCAGCCACTAACGCCGCCCCGTGTAACTCATAGAGTGTCTGGAACTACTACACCCCCGCCGGTGAACCCCACTAACTCGGTGCAGATAGTGGCCACCCCAGCCAGTGGCACGCGTTATAACCCGGTTCTGGGACCGGCCATTATGTTGCCTAGTTTTTCGGGTAGGGAGGATCCCAAAGAATATTTATGTCAAATGGAAATGTTTATTCGGTATCATAGGTTTACAGCTCAGGACATAGACTTATTTATACCCTTATCCTTAAAGGAAGATGCTCTTAGCTGGTGGAAAAATCTTAGCCGCCATGCTAGTCGCCCCGGGGGTTGGGGATATTTCCTTCAACAATTCACCCACGAATATTTGTCCTCCAGAAGAGACAGAGAAATTAGGATCACCCTATATAGTTTAAAACAGGGTATGGGTGAAGACCTACATTCATTTCGTAGACGAGTCATGCAGTTGAACGAGACCTTGTTGGAGCCGATTTCAGAACGTGAATTTGTCGAGGTTTTAACTACCAATGTTTTACCGGAAATCACCTTGCTGTTGCCGGTAGGTTTATGTCGTACCATGACTCAAGTGCAGCAAGAGTTTAGCCGTATCCAGAGTGGTTTAGACCGGAGGTATGCCCAGGGGGGAACAGGGGATATCCTTCAAATCCCAGCCCAAGGGTACGTTTTTCCGGTCCTTCTGGGACCACGGGCAGTAATACCGGACAGACGAGTGGCCCGAATAGACCACCACTATCCCAGGCTTGCTATCGGTGTGGTAGTTTTAGCCATCTTCGTCGAGATTGCCCCAGACCGGCAGGAACACCTCCTCGCCCGACGCATCCGAGAAATTTACCCGCACTTCCACCTGTGGCCCCCCAAGGTCCGGCACCAGGTGCGGGAAATGCTTAGGACGCATCCTGTATGGGTCTCAGGATGTGCGCCGGAATACACAAGACCCAATTCATTTTAATTCCGTCCCGAGGGATCAGGTTAACAACAGTCGACTTAAGGGAATAGCGATTCAGATTGCATGTAAACCCTGTATAGCTTTCCTGGATAGTGGGGCTGATCTCAGTATTGTTGCCTGGGACTTCTTATATAAATTGGGCGTTATTTCATTGGTGGTTCCTCAGTCGAAGATGGTCAAGGGTATACAAAAAGGAATAACTACGACTTCTGTAGGTTATATTGACTTGGAAATAGATTTGGGGAGACAAATGGGTACAATACCGGTGCGTTTCCACGTTCTGAAAGATATAGAATTCCCAATTATTCTGGGAATGGACCTCTTGGACGAGCTGCGAGCTAGCATCGACCATGAACGCAACGAATTCCGGTATTGTGGGTATACTCTCCCCCTCATTTATTTGCGAGATCATGCGCCCGGGTTTACTCAAAACCACGAACTTGACACTGGGACAGTTGATGTGTCCCAATTAAACATGGGTACCTTGACGGAACAGGAAATGGGGGACTTAATCAGTATCTGTCAAGAATTTTCATCTCTGCTTACCGGTCGTCCAGGTAGAACTCACCTATTGCGACACCGTATTAAGTTAAAACCAGGAACTGTCCCTATTCATCGCCAACCATATAACCATAGCCGGGTGGCCAATGAAGAGATAAACACTCAGGTCAAGGACTTGTTGCAACAGGGGTTAATCAGGCCTTCGGATAGTCCGTGGGCGTCCCCTACTATAGTGGTGGGTAAGAAAAATACAACAGAAAAACGAATGTGTATAGATGTTACCCGGTTAAATCTATTTTTTAGTGTTACAGTAGACGATCCCTATCCGGTGCCACGCATCGAAGATATCATAGATTCCATGGGAAAGCCCAAATATATTACTAAGCTTGATCTAAAGTCCGGTTACTGGCAGGTAGAGATGCACCCGGATGATGTTGAGAAAACGGCATTTGTCACAAGGGAAGGGAAATTTGAATGGCTAGTAATGCCCTTCGGGTTAAAGAATGCCCCTTCCACTTTTTCCCGGTTAATGAATAAGGTTTTGAAGTATGCAAGACGATTTGGAGTTGGAGTATACTTGGACGATATTGTTATCGCTAACGCCACCTGGGTGAATCACCTGGAAGCTCTTCGGTATGTGTTTTCGCAGCTGAAACACGCCGGTTTAACACTTAATTTAAGAAAGTCGAGCTTCGGAGTTTCTAAGGTCTCGGTACTCGGCTACGTTGTAAGCGCACAAGGGGTACAAATTGATCCTGAGAAAGTAGAAGCGATTCGGAACTTTCCCAGACCACGAACCATAAAACAGGTGTCCTCTTTCCTGGGAATGTGTGGGTTTCATTCCCGGTTTATTCCCCATTTCGCAGATCTTACGGCCTCTCTTAATCAATTAAAACGAAAACACCAGCGATGGCGATGGGGAGATAATGAGGAACAATCTTATCAAGGTTTAAAACAGGCCATAGCGGATGCAGCTATGCTACAGGCCCCAACCCCGGATGGAAAATTTATTGTCACCACGGATGCTAGTTGCATCGGTGTCGGGGGTATGTTAACCCAGATCCAAGGGGAAGTAGAAGTCCCCCTAGCATATACCAGTCGTCTCTTAAGACCTTCGGAATTGAAATATAGTACCCTGAGCAGGAAGCATTAGCGGTTGTAGAAGCCGTACGTAAATTCAGGCATTACATTGAAGGGCGAGAGTTTGCAGTTCTATCAGATCACCGGGCTTTATGTTGGTTGTTGAGGTTAAAAGATAAAAAGAGCAGGCTAATGCGATGGGCTTTGGAACTACAGGAGTTTATGCCGCTTGAAATCTTGCATAAATCCGGCAGGGAAAATGTAGTTGCCGATGCCTTGTCTCGATGCCCGGTATCAGACTTGGACACGGTCAGTCCAAAGGTTTTAGAAACGGACGACACAGATCAGTCGCCCGGACCGGAAGACCAGGAAGTCCGGGTCAATATGGTATCGTGTAACCCGGTAGTGGTAGGTCTCCCGTTAGACGTAGCAACTAAGGCTGATATTAAGCTAGCACAGGCTAGTGATCCGTACTGGCTGTCTGTTAGACAGGACTTGGAACGTGGAAAGGCGTCAAAATTGTATATACTTAAAGAGGATATGTTATACCGGATAGCCCAGGGTTTTCAACCGGAAAAGGTAGTTATTCCAACCGCGAAAGTACCCCGGGTATGTCAAGCCTACCATGACCATCCGCTCTCGGGTCATAGAGGTCGCACCGCAACTTATAAACGGGTGCAAGCTAAATACTACCATCCTAAGTTGTATTCCCTGGTTAAAGACTATGTCCGGGGATGCGAAACTTGTCAGAGGTATAAGAGTAGGAACACTAAGAGACCAGGTTTAATGATTCCCTCCCATAAAATCCATCCCGGAGATCTAGTGGGGATTGATATTATGGGTCCTTTACCAGTAACGAAATCCCAGAATAGGTTCTTAGTGGTAATGGTAGATTATTTTACCAAGTATGTCGAGCTATTACCCGGCACGAAGTGTTACCGCGCCCTATATTATGTAAGATTCTATTACAGTATGTTTCACGTCATGGTACGATGACTGCTTTATTATCGGACAAGGACCTCAGTTCATATCTGTCTTATGGAAGTGCTTATGTCACATGTTAAAAATTCAGTTAAAATTCACATCCCCTTATCATCCCAGGCGAATATGACAGAACGAGCAAACAGGGTTATAGGTGAAATAATGAGTATTTATGCCGGGAATGTCCATACGAAGTGGGACGAAAGCTTGCCCTTATTCAGTTGGCCATTAACAGTGCCATACATACTTCCACTGGTTCATCTCCGTTTTATTTACATCATGGTATGAGCCGACGTTACCCTGGGATGAGCGTACATTTGCCGGAGTCCCTGAGGACATAGAAGGAGAAATAAGGGGTTATGAGGATGGGCCACTCCGGGAATGGCAATGTCCATTGACTTTGCACAGGAGATGAATGAGCAAGCGAGCGCTAAACAAAAACGCTTTTATGATCGGAACTATTCCAATGGTGAACTAGAAGTGGGGCAGTTAGTATGGAAAGTAGGACATAGCTTGTCGAACGCTGCAGCTAAGTTCTCGGCTAAGTTAGCTCCAGCTTGGGAGGGTCCCTATAGAGTAGTCGAAAAGATATCCCCAGTTTCCTATGTATCATGGATTTAGAGTCAGGCGCCTTGGCCGGTACTTGGCATATCAATCAGTTAAAACTGCTGTTGGACCTCGGTGGTTCTAGAAACTCAGAAGCCACAGAGATAGAAATCCCACCGGTAACACAGGAAATGGAGAACGGCGTCGACCCAGATAAGGGACAGGGACCGGAGATGGTTGTCACGCAAGATGAAAGGTCGTTTGACGAGGCCAATCCCGGGAAGGACAGGAGAATGTCTGGGATACGGTACCCGTTAGAGTATATGACTTCCGGCCCCGTCAAAGCCAGGCTGAAGGGATCGGTGATGGGCCACCAACATCGATCGATATAGACCCGGTTATACCCGATCCGAATCATAGCTTTTCGGTAGTATAGTACATGACTACTTCCAACCCCGACCCCACGGGGGGAATATAACCTCCGTCGCCGGATTCGAGATCTGGAACAGGAACAGGAAGGGGTAGACCTAGCTGTGGCAGGTCCTTCCGGTGAGGGTAGGCGGAAACGTGGTAGTCAAAAGGACCGGTGCCGGAGATAGCCCCGGAGGATGAGGACAATGTGTTGATGGCTCCTTTCGGTATGGGTGTTAAAAGGGAAATAGTTTTGAGAAAGGATACCGGAGGTCGCATTGGGGATGTATATTATTATACACCGGAACCAGTTAGGGAGAGTAGTTACGATCGTAAACAAATTGCGGCTTTTCTCGGTACTCATCGCGACCAAGCCCGACTCTGGGCATGCGCAATTTCAGTATGAAGCCCAGCCGTTTGCGTACCCCGGTTTGAGATGTTCGCCATGCCTTATGGTGAAGCACGTGATGAGACTAACTGTCTACAGTCCACTTTTTACTTTTCAGACTATGGCTAGCGCATTCCCAAAAATCTGTTCGGGGCAACTTTTTGGTGACAGGAGGCGGCGTCAAGTGACGACGATGACGTCCCGGGCCACACGACAACTCAACCGTTGTTGGCAGAAAATATCGAGGCGACTATACAACCAGAGGTAGTTGAAATAATCGAAGAAATTGAGAACGTAGACCTTCCCCAAGCGTCAGCAACGATGTCAACATTGGAAGATGAGATCACCGAGGAAACTGAGGAGGTGGCAGGTGATCAGGCGTTAGGTATCGGATCAACCGAAAATCCGGGTTCGGCGGCCTCCCTTACCCCGGTAGTGGAGGAGGGCCTTAGCCCTCCCTACTACAGCTGATCATTCAATGAACGAAGGAGATGAAGAGGGGCTACCTCTACGCTACGTGGATATCTTTTGCTCGCTTCCATGTTACGCATCCCGGACTGGAACGGATTTAAAACATTTTTCCCGGCACGTCCGCACCCTCCCGGAACGTTTCCCCGGGAAATTTTAAGGATGCATATCCCATTTCGGCGCCATTCCGGATGAACTCGATATCGATTTCATTCTAAATCCGTATTAGCAAACCCCGGGGTTCTCGGTGCAGTGGGCATCCCCCCCTGTACGCTAAGGCGTATTTGCAGGACGAGCGCATTGAACGCAATTTAATTAAGGCCTTGGCCTTTT